>JASDQU010373587.1:11114-26851 GCA_032191745.1 Picea mariana
AGCAAGTCAAAAACTGTTGCAAAATAAGTGGGATACTTCCTCCAAATGAGGTCAATCCCTGATTTGTCTCTATTGATTGTTGGTGAAGTGTAGAACAGCCTCCCAAGGCTAAATGATCATTCTCCAATGAAGACCAAGTCGATCTGGCTGATGTGGCAGAGTATCTTTCCTTTCTGTTCAACATAAATTATCCATAGACCTTTGAAATAACTCCTTTCTCCATCATATGTCAAAAATAACTGCTGAACTGGATCTGATAATTCATTAGACATGCATTGGAAAAGGTTCCAAATCTTTTCATATCAAAAATCCATGATCTGTGTAAAAACTCCTCAATTCTGGACACACACAGGCTTTCGGTGGTTGCCTGAAACAGTTTCTGGGTGAGTTAACCACCGAAAGTCGGAATTTTTCAGAAAAAACTGCCTTTGTGAAAAATCAATTTTCTCAACCGTGGAATGTCCGTTTTCCATGTTCCAATAGTCAATCGACATATACAGATCATAATATTTCCAATGGTGCAATCAGATTTGGATTTGGAGCTAGGGAAGCTGGAAAAAGTTTCACTACAAGATTAGGCATCTTTCCTTCAAAAATGTCGGTGCGTTTTTGGTCGTTAACAGATCCTAAGATGGTGGAAAGTTTTCATTTGCCAATAAGAAAGCATGGGAAATCTTGGTTGGTCCAACTGGATACCGGAGCCAAAAGAAAAGTTAATGAGATGGTTAAGTCATGTCTTATGGACATGAATGGGCTGAAAACCAGGGCAGATTTGAACATCTTGCCTTTAGGTTCCTATGACTGTCTAATTGGGATGGATTGGTTGGACCAACATCATGCCATACTAGACTATCATAACAAGGCATTTACTTGCTTGGATGAGGAATGGACCCTACGAAAGGTGCAGGGAATTCCCAGGGAAATAACCATCCGAGAAATTTCAGCTTTGCAGCTGAAGAAATGTTACAGAAAAGGGTGTCAAATATTTGTAGTACATATGGAAGAGACACCTAAAGATAAGGTGACAAATTTGGAAGATCATGTAATGCTAGAATATTTTGAAGATGTGTTCAAGGAGGTACCAAGACTCCCCCCAAAGATAGATATTGATTTCTCTATAAATTTAATGCCTCAATNTCTAATTGGGATGGATTGGTTGGATCAAAATCATGCCATACTAGACTATCATAACAAGGCCTTTACTTGCTTGGACGAGGAAGGGACCCTAAGGAAGGTGCAGGGAATTCCCAGGGAAATAACCATCCGAGAAATTTCAGCTTTGCAGCTGAAGAAATGTTACAAAAAAGGGTGTCAAATATTTGCAGTACATATGGAAGAGACACCTAAAGATAAGGTGACAAATTTGGAATATCACACAATGCTAGAATATTTTGAAGATGTGTTCAAGGAGGTACCAAGACTCCCCCCAAAGATAGATATTTATTTCTCTATAAATTTAATGCCTGAATCATATCTAGTGTCAAAGACTCCTTATAGAATGAGTGCACTAGAGTTGAAGGAGTTGCAAACGAAACTTGAAGAGATTCTGAAGAAGGGGTATATATGCCCGAGTGTGTCACCTTGGGGTGCCATAATCTTGTTTGTAAAGAAAAATGATGGAACATTAAGATTGTGGATTGATTTCAGACAGTTGAATAAAGTTACTGTTAAGAACAAGTATCCTCTGCTAAGGATTGATGATCTTTTTGATCAATTGAAGGATGCAAATATCTTTTCAAAGATAGATCTCAGATCAGGATACAATCAGGTAAGGATTAAAGAGAAAGATATCAGCAATACCAACTTCAGGACAAGGTATGGTCATTATGAGTTCACAGTTGTGCCATTTGGGTTGTCAAATGCACCAGTTGTTTTCATGTTCTTAATGAACGGTGTTTTCTGAGAATATTTAGACAAGTTTGTCATTGTCTTTTTGGATGACATTCTTGTATATTCCAATTCAGAAGACTAGCATGAGCATCATTTGAGAATGGTGTTGCAAGTATTAAGGGAGCATCAGTTGTATTCCAAATTAAGCAAGTGCTCATTTTATCAGAAGAAAATTCACTATTTGGGACATATCATTTCAAAGTATGGGATAGCAGTGGATCCTGAGAAGATAAAAGCCATTGGACAATGGTCAGTGCCAAATAATGTGATAGAGGTGAGATCTTTCATGGGACTTGCAGCCTACTATAGGAGATTTATTGAAAGGGTGCAAAGTTTCAGTGGACATTGGATTGTGAAAAGAGTTTCCAACACTTGAAACAATTATCAACAAGTTATCCAATACTAAGGATTGCAGACCCAAATGAAGACTTCATTGTATGCACTGATGCATGTAAAGAAGGACTTGGTGGATTCCTCACTCAAAATGGGTTTGTTATATGTTATGAATCAAGGAATTTGAAGGAGCATGAAAGACACTATGCCAATCATGATTTGGAGTTGGCAGGCATAATGCATGCCTTGAGGAAATGGAAACACTACCTCATGGGTAAAAGGTTTGAGATAAGAACAAACCATAATGGTCTGAAATATTTATTTGATCAGCCAACTCTAAATGCTAGGCAAAGTAGATGGTTAGAATTTATGAGTGAATATGACTTTGATATAAAGCATATCAAGGGGAAAGAGAAAAAAGTGGTTGATGAACTCAGCAGAAGAGTACATTAATTGCATGCTACATCCATTACCATGTACCAATCAGATTTGAAAGACAGAATTACAAAGGCTGCCAAATTAGATTTCCAATACAAGGAATTAGTGGCAAAATTACAGCAAGGTATTTTGCAGCAAAAAATTGAGGAATACAAGATAGATAATGATAAAATTATCATGTACAGGGGAAAAATTTATGTACCAAATTCTTAGGAATTTAAAAATCTGATATTGAGGGAAATGCATAATGTACCTTATGATGGGCACCCATGTTATTAGAAAACTATTGCATCTGTCAAAATCCAATATTATTGGCCAGGCATGAAGAAAGAGGTTGTTGATTTTATTGCCCGATGTTTGGAATGTCAAAAAGTAAAGGATAAGCATAGACACCCAGTTGGTTTTCAACAACAATTACCCATTCCTTAGTGGAAATGGGAAGTTGTAACAATGGATTTCGTCACCAAAGTTCCTAGAACAAACAAGCAAAATGATTCTATCATGGTAGTGGTGGATAAGGTTACTAAAGTTTCCCATTTTGTTCCTATTAATCTCACTCACAAGGAAGCCAACATTGTTTATGTTTATATGAAGGAAATTGCTAGATTACATGGCATACCCAAGACAATTGTGTCTGACAGAGATCCAAAATTTAACTCAAAATTTTGGAAGGGATTATTTAATGGATTTGGAACTAATTTAAATTTTAGTACAACTTATCATTCGGAATCAAATGGGAAAATAGAGAGAGTGAATCAAGTGATTGAAGATATGTTGAGGATGTATGTGATGGATAAACCATCATAATGGGAAGACTACCTACACTTGGTAGAGTTTGCGTATAACAATGGGTACCAAGAATCTCTAAAGATGAGCCCATTTGAGGCACTTTATGGAAGAAAGTGCAACACACCAGTAAGTTGGGATAACGCAACAGACAGAGTAGTGGTTGGGCCAAATTTGCTCAGAGAAATGGAGAATCAAAGGATAAAAATAAAACAAAATTTAAAGGTTGTCCAAGACAGACAGCAACGTTATGATGATAAGGATAGAACTCACAGGGATTTAAAGTGGGTGATCATGTATTTTTGAAAGTAAAATCCCACAGAAGTTCCCTGAAGTTGGGAAATTGTTCAAAGTTGGTAGCTCGCTATTGTGGACCATTTGAAATCCTACAAAGGATTGGTACAGTAGCTTATATGATTTCATTGCCTGCATCTATGTCTGTTCATAATGTATTCCATGTATCATTGCTCAAGAAATATATACCTTATTCTAATCATGTTATTGATTGGAATGTGATCCAGGTGGAACAAGAAGGCGCTTTCCAAGTGCATCTGGTGTGCAGTCTAGACTAGAAAATCAAACATCTTCGGAATCAATCCATAGGGCATGTAAAGGTCCAATGGACCTAATATGATCTTGAGGATGCTACTTGGGAGCATGAGAATGCAATGCAGGAAGAATACCCACGTCTTTTTGATGATTTTTGAAATTTTGTTGTATATGGGTACATGATGCACTGAGGACAGTGCATAAATAAGGGGGGGGGATTGTAATATCCCTTAGGCCAAACCTAACTGTAATGTAAATGAAAATGTACTTAAGCTAGTGAGTTGTTCGATATCATTTTGTATGCACATTTCATGGCATAGTGCATGCTTGTATTGCGCAATAAAAGGATGAAGTGTGCACATTCAAGGATACCATGCACAACATCTTAAGTGTGTGTGATTGTAATACCAATGAGCCTTTTTGTATATGTTATGTTTTATAGCCTGGTGAGCCATTTGTTATAAGCTAGGATGCTTATGTTTTGATTAGGATGGAGAGCCTAGATGTTAAAGGCCAGTGCGCCTATTTTTGTACATGTCTCATAATTAATATAAAATACATTGTTGCGCACAGACCAACCACGATAAAAGAGATGGGGGAATAAAATCTACTAGTTAGGGAAAGGGAGGTGTTAAGTTAAGGTAAGGGGCTAAGCTAGGGAGATTAAGACAAAAAAGGAATATTATATTAATATTCATTAAATTATAAAGTATGGATAATTATTTTATCCTAATTTCTAAAGTTGGGGACAAGTGGGCCAAAGTAGCTCCCAACATGACAAGTGTCAAGTTGGGGACATGCATACATATTTTTGGGACTGAGTTCATTTCTTATCATCTTTTCCTTCATTCTCCTCATCATTCCTTCCATCATTCAGTCATCTACTCAATCATCTCTCAGCATGCACACACTTATTGAGTTATATTTCATATCTTCATGACTGTACCTAAACCTGTATCCATAGCCATTTGTGTGTCGGTGTATTTGGTTAGCTTGGGAGATGGACTGAAGAAGTGGGTTGTTGGGCTTGTAGGATATTGAAGAGGCGGGTTCTTAGGCCCGTGAGAAATTCTCTGGGCGAGAGAATTGTTGGGGATTGATCTCCTGAAGGTGTTTAACTGCAACTACAGTGCTCTGAGACTTCATATCTAGCCTGTTGTTGAAGCCCGAAAAGGAAGTGGGGTAGTCGAAGGAATGTTGAGCAGAGAAGGGGCACACTTCCTGGGTGGGACAAGCATGTGGGGAATGAGGGAATGCAGGTTGTTAGTTTGAGTTGGCACCTAAGACAAAGTCTTTTCTGTTGCCTATGAGCCTTTAGCCTGGTTAGGAACATGGATGATTTTAGGGGCTAAATTTCGCTCATGGGCTAATTTTCCATGGTTTTTCCAAAAATGAGATTCGCTATTTTAAAAATGACTTGCCCAAATTCTATAGGATAAAATTATTTTACCTTAAAAATTGCCAAAATTTTATAAAAACTATATAAAATCCTTATAAATTTGAATATTTTTACAAAAATATCGCCAAACATTTCTAGTTGAAATATGAAGGATTAGTAAGATTCGCCAAGGTTTCTACATTTTAAAATAATTTTCCATCCTTAAAATCATCCCTGGTTAGGAATCCCTTTACCCAGGTGGAGTTTAGTCCTAGCTCGAGGGTGACTCACTGTTTAGAATGATGAACAGTGTGGTCTAAGGCTGGGAGGTTCTTGGAAGGTCTACAGGAAGTTGGTGACATTATTACCAAGATAAGTGTCAATTGTGTGATAAATTTACATGCTGCATTGTTATTTATGTGCTTAATTTATGGGTTATCATATGTGTGGTTATAACTGTGTTTATTTTTATGGGTATTTCCTGTATATGATGCACGAATACGTTTACTATTATTTCAGTTTGAATCCATGTATTTATAGATGTATTTGTATGTTTACATTTTATATATAATGCTCTTGCAAGAGTTCTGTTTGTATATATATTAATTGCATGTAGTTCGAAAAATTTATATGGCATAGCTCAGTTGGATGTTGGGTATGTTACAGTATGTTCCGAGAGAATAGTAAGAGTTATCTGGTGTAGCGTGGCCTGGCATGGATGGTTGAGGACGTTAAACCACGAGTCAGAAGACTAAGGGGTTTCACAAACAAAAATGGATATCATATTAATCAAAGCGACAAAAGGAGAAGGAATATCGGGTGGTGGGATTGGAAATTTTCCCATCAAAGTTGAATCTTTAAAAATAACCATGTCTCCATTCTCATAATTGACAGGTGTATTTGAGATGAAAGGAATGTTGTTAGTACGAGAATTAGAGTTAAAGAAGGACAATTGGTCAACAGTAACAAACTTTCCTTGGTGCGGGAAACGTATGACACGGAAAAAGGTAGACACAATTGTGCACATGGAATCGATCCAGCTACGACCAAGTATAATATTATAATCAAGAGGTGCATCGAAGGTTTAAAACCTCTACATTGACCAATTTACCTTCCAACTTAATAGACGATGAGGGAAGAGCAACATAAGGTTTAAAACCTTTACCATTGAAGGCCTTAAGCGTATTGTGTGATTCAATGAGAGAAGGAGAGCCAATAGCTTTCCAACAAGTAACAAACATAACACAATTCGAGGCTCCTTCATCGATAACAGTTCTACAAATATTCTTGTTTTCAACAATAACTTGGATCTGAAATGCTAACTGACTAGGGAGCCTTGGAATGTGATCTTCCAAGTCAAATATTATTAAATTAGTATCTATGGGGTCAATTCCACCAATGAAATTTAATAGTGCCTCCCGTTGAGTGGGACAACTTTGAAGGGCTTCGAGAGCTGACATCGTAGAGGGTGCTTGTGAAATGTCTTCTACAATGTTGTAGTTTTGTGCAGCACGCACATGAGGATTGAATGCAGACTTTCGAACAACACCCTTGGGAGGAGGGAGAAGAATTGTATCAAGACCTAGTCTTTTGACATGAAGAGGATCGTTTGGAGGTGAAGTTGGGGGAGGAGGCTGAACCAACGAGGGTGGTATATAATCATATTTCTCCTTGGGCAGAGAGTAATATTTAGATCGAGTTGCGACTGCAACTTTGTTATTTTTAGAGTCACCAGTACACATAAGGACATAAGAGGAGGTAGAAGGAGAGGGTTGGTCATAAATGACCAATTGGGCTTGTTGCTGAGAAGGGAAAGGTTGTGAGAAAATGACAGGTGTAGAAGGATTTTCAGTCCCTTGGAGGAACTTAGTGACCTCAACATGTCGTGGAAAATCTTTTGTGTAATTATTGTCACCACAAATAAGGAAAGGGTAACGAGGTTTATGTTTATATTTCTCATCAGTGGTTTGCATTTTGGATTTATCAGATTGTGGATTATTATTCTTTTCCTCCTTATTCTTACCCTTCCCTTTATTTTTATTTTGATTCTTCCTGATAGTTGTGGATTGAACAGAATTAACCTCAATAGTCTTATCGGTGGAAGGAGTAGGAGTAGGAGTATTTTGTATATTATAATTATTAGATTTGGGATTGGCATGACCGACGTGTGTAGACTGAGTCTTGGCATGAAAGGTGTCAATCACACCATCAACAACATGAGAAGTTGTTGGGGGTGTCAGGGTAGGGTTTGCAGAAGAACGAGGAGCATTAGGGATCAAATCATAAAGTGTTCCCATTTGTGAATAAACAAGATCTAGATATT
The DNA here is from genome assembly GCA_032191745.1 of Picea mariana. Classification (NCBI taxonomy): domain Eukaryota; kingdom Viridiplantae; phylum Streptophyta; class Pinopsida; order Pinales; family Pinaceae; genus Picea; species Picea mariana. The sequence continues at coordinate 18,812 of JASDQU010373587.1, forward strand.
GAGCATGACTATTCGCTTTCTCTTTAGTGACAACAACACGCATGGAAAAATCACGAGAGATAGGTCCAATGAGAGATTTGGTAAACCACTCGGCCAATATTTGATCAATAAGAGGAACTTTGATTAAACGTCTTCTTCTCCTCCACTCATGGATGTGATTAGAAATATGAGTGGACGAGGATTGTTTGAAAGAACTCAAAATTTCGATTCCTATCTCATATCGAATCGACAACTAGTAATGCATCAAAAATTCCATGGCTAGGGTGTTAAAGTCATTGAAGAATCCTTGTGGTAACTCGATGTACCATTTTGTTGTTGAACCCTTGATATTTCATTGGAAAAGTCGTAGTCTGATGGAGTCATCCATTAAGGAGTTGGATGAACACCACAAATAAAAATTCATAACATGATTATTCATATATTCTCCTCCTCTACCATCGAATTTAGGAATTTATGATGGTAACTTGGTTGGTATGACTGGCCAATAAGGAGAATGTAAGATAGGATCATTCAAAATCCTAGACAAATCAGGAAAATCCAAAGTGGCTAGAAAAGAAAATTGTCAATTCACTTGAGGAAACTGGTAGTTATGATGGAGAATCCACATAGGTATACCAGTAGGACCATAAGCAGTCTATAGATAATTAGACAGTACTAATAGGTTCAGTTGTGGAGGATTTAGAGGAAAATATCCCACAAGGTTGGGTTGATTAGGTATGTTCTCTTGAAAAGGAACATTAGATTGAAATTTTGGACCCCAAGTGGGATTCAAAGAAATTGGTTACGGTTGACCAAGGTTAGGGGGTAAAAAATGATTGACTTGAGGATGTTTCCCCCCAGATGACTATAGATTTCCTTGGAAAGGAAGGTTCCAAGGTTGATATTGTAACACAGGTACATTTTGTCCATAAACCAGGTTATGGACTCCAACCTAAGGTTTCCCCCCAAGTTGAGGTTGTGCCCCAATTTGAGGTTGTCCCCCAAATTGAGGTTTCCCCCCAGCTTGAGGTTGGCCTCCAATAGGAATCTGGAAACCAGAAGTGATAGAATGACTGGTGCCTCCAACTAGATTGGAGCCACTAGGGCTAGGATGATGAGATCCTCCCAACAAAGGTGGAGGAGGAACATAAGGCCCTACAGAGAGTATCTGGGTAGGTGTAGGAACAAACTGACTTGCAATGTTGTACCTAGAGGGAACAAAAATCCTAGAACCTCCTCATGGAAGGGTAGGGATAGAAATGGATGTATTCAAATCTATATACCCAGAGGGAAGTGATGGATTTGGTCTAGACTGAAGTGGAATTCCAATAGGATCTTCAGAGATAACCACATTTCTGATAGAAATCATGGTATCTTGTGGGATCACCATAGAATAGGCCATTTGGAGAGGAAGGATTGAGTGAGAACCAACCAACAACTGGTTTGAAATGGTGGTGACATTACTGGTGGAACCAATAAAATGATCTAAAGGTATCGTATCAGTAACAAATGTCTCAGGAATTTGAGATGCCATAGGTTGATTAGGACTTGCTCCTAGGTTGTCGTAAAGGTCACGTACTGTCAAAGGGACAGAACTAGAAGTTCGGACAGTGTGAGTCAGGGTCCTAAATGATTCACTGTGAAAAAGTGGATCGTCTACTCCAGATATGGCGGTATGTCTAGTAGGTACTTCAAAAAAAAATTCAACAATGACCTCTCCTGATGAGTTCATATGGAGAATACGTGGATTCCATAAAACACTCAACAATAGATTGACAGGGAGTCTGAATGATTCTAAAAAATAAAAAACAATTCAAAATTGTTCCAAAGGGTGTGTACTTCCAACCTCAGAAGCTACTTCGTTGTTGACTACTCCCTCAAGAGATCCTTCTGGTGAGTTAGGAAGCAAAGTTTGATAACCTTCCGGATCTTTTGGGGGTATCCCTTGCATCCTACGTGAATGACAAAGGCTGATGTTGGCTGAACTAAGTAAAGAATGAAAAATGTCTATGGCCAAATAGAAAAAACAATCAAACACTCATTAATAAAATCTAGGAAGAACACCAAACAAACAAACCTTCTTAGTTTGAAGTCACTAGTTGGTGATGAAATACAACATCGTAAAATCAAGACAAGAAGGGGCTGGGATAAAGCATGTGGAAAAGTTATGTTGACGACCTTCTTAATGGAATTAAACCTCGGTGTAATCTCCCACACATAATCGCGGGTATACCCTCCAAGGATCCCAAATGAGTTTGGCCAACGTCGATTGCAGGTACCATGAATACTTGCCCCTCCATGGTCACCTCATGTAAAGTCCCTAGAAAAATAGGCTGCTAAGGTTACCAAATACAATAGTGATGCCTGGGGAAACAATCGATAGTCCGATCTATGCACAAAGGAAGGGTATCTACCCTGAAATCAAATTGAAAGGGTTCCACTCATAATTGTGGGTATACCTTCAAGTGATCCCCAATAATACACTCAATCTCTACACCAATACCAACAAAGCAGGGTGAGTAACTCTGTTAGTCTCAATGCGACCTTTTGATTGACCCTTGTGTTATAAGGGCTCCCCAGGACAAAATGTAACAATTGGATTTGAACTCTTCCTATCACAATATACTATTGTGCGTTTTGATGCTTTGGAGAGTGTGTCTTACAACATATTCCAAAGCACTATCCTAGCTAATGTTGGTGAAAAATATCCCTAGAAAATAAAAGTTACTAATAAATTTTAAATTTACGTTGTATTTTAGAGGTTGTTGTTTACTCAAAAGGGATATGAAGATGAAAATGACGAAGTTGTGACCCTGACCCAATAAAATGAAAAAAGAGATGAATGTGCAATATTTCAATTTAATGAACTCGAATTACAGTAGGTAGAAGGTATTATTTTGAAGTACAAGAAAGCTATGAATTGCAATTCCTTAATTTCAAATGAACACAATTCCAAATAACCACCAACTACAAAATTTTCCAATTCTTCTCTTTAAAAACTATTTTGAATGTAAGAATTTTCTTATCAGGGGTTACTAAAAGAATAAATGAATTTAGTTATTCCTTTGTAAAACAAAATCATAGATGTAATGGAGAAACTAATACGTGACCCAAGAAAATCAAAACACTCTCAACACAATTCCCAAATCAAACTCGTAATATAGACAAAAATGAAAAAGACAAGAAAATGTTTTGTCATATGCAAGCAAAAAGTGTTTCCTAATCAACAAACAATATGAAAATAAAATGAATCCAAAAATTCATACAAACCAAAGATTCTTTGTCAAACAAGAACCCATATCAAGATCCAAGATTATATCCTTGTGACAGTGATCACATGCAAAAAACTTGCAAAATGCAAAGAAAGAATTTCAATCACTGAAAACCTATGAAGACAAATCTTTAAACATAGAGATCAATCAAACATGGACATTAGAAGTTCACGCCTAGAAATCAAAGAAAAATTGGGGGGTAAAAGGACAAATTTACTCAGTCCAACAAAATCTACAGGAGTCATTGCAGGCTGGGTATAGGACACTGTGCCATGGGAAAAGGTTGTTGGAGTTTGCTAGCAAGGCACAGCGTGACGTTGTCACACTAGATTATTCAAGAAGGGTGTGACATTTAGGGGTTGTCGCAGGCTTTCAATGAGACACAGTGCAACGATCTCTGTAAATGAAAGAAAATTGGGAGAAAGAGAAAAAAATCTAATGGAACTTCTAGACCTAGTGAATCTAAATGGATCACCCACAAAATTAGAGAATGAAATTTATTAGAGAAAGGCGGGATAAATGAAAATGGGAAGCAAAAAATCAAAAGGAGGTCATATCCCCAGTATGGTTGCCAATTTTTTTATGGGACTTATCGGTAAATGCAGACATAAATAGATCTCCCTAGATCCACCTAGATCTAGAACAAAACATAACAAAACATGGCGCTTTCCCTAAGATCTAAGAATTGATTTATTTATTTAACAAGAGGTATGCAACATACCATTTAAATGTTACTCTCTCCTATCATCATCATCCTAACTCCACTATGGTGCTCCTATGATATTGAATCTGCAAGGGAACACAAGCCAACCAAAGTGAAAGCAATATAATATACTCAATGAGAACCTATGTATGTGATCAAGGAATCATACAATAAAACAAAGAAAGTTTTATGGGAAAGAAACATATCATTGCTTTATATTGAAATGAAAGTGGAGATTACAAACAACGCCTTGATGTCGCAAGGTCACCTATCAATGACTCTTTTCTCCAACACACACACACACTTTAATCTTGAATGAAGAAGTTCTGCGATGACTTGATGAACTAAAATGAACCCCTCAAGCATGCACTAAAGTAGAATTCCTCATCCAATTCTTTGCCTTACATCAACCTTCTGTGCTTAATCTTGCTTCTTCTTGCTTAACGTTTTCCATGAAATATCCCTCTTAATATATGGGAAAGAGAAATGGTTGAAGAGATTAAGATGATCCCACCAAATCAGAGAAGTGATTAAGATACAAATCATTTGAAGACCACCTCATATTCTTCTCTAGCTACAACCGGAAGGTGGATACAACCACCTGTCCTTGCCCTGTCTAAATGCCCTGGAATATAAGTAGAATGATGGAACCACTGTCAGACTATCACTTTGAGATACAATGTTGTAAACTTGTACCAATAAACCTACACCATGGAACCTGTACCAATAAACCTAAACCATGCATCAACCATGCATCAACCTGTACCTCAACCTGTAATAAACCTGTACCATAAACAAGTGCATCAACCATGCACCAACCTATACGAAACAACCTGTAATCAATCTGTACCCTAAACAAGTGCATCCAACCATGTACCAAGTATTTACCAATCATGCATCAACTACTCATCAATATGTACCAACATCATCAACTATACATCTCATGTATGTGCCAACTCATCAACTGCTTGTCTTAGCCATGTACCCAACATGTACCTCAACAAAAATCCCTCATCAATTTCATCATCCAAATATGATTTGTATCTCTGTAATAGACCTGGTGTATATGATCACATACCTGCAAACCTTCCTTAACTTTAACAACGAGAGACTAGCATTTTCATCAAACTTTTCTTTAGTCTCACATGACTAGTTTTTGGATTAGTAAACAACCCTAACTTGAAATAATCATAACTATGTACCTGTAATGAATAAAGATATGAAAATAGTACAGAATTTTCTTTAGTGTTTTTTATGAAATTACTCCATGTGCCACTACTTGGAACCTCTCCAAAAAGGAGTTATAGAAAAAATGGCATACCTTGTTGAATTCTGGCTTATTCTAGAGAGCGAACGTGTAGAGCATGCCCCGCACAGAATATTTGTTTTATGGATCTAAAAATGATACATAGAATAATATAGATTGTACTCTAACCAAAAAATTTGGTATTACTTAATTTGGATCTGTTATGAATAATTTATGACATTTTGACCCAAAACACCTGTTTTAGACTAGTTTCGGGACTAGCCACAAACCCTATTTTTCACGGAGTGTAAATCCAAAACTACAATGACCCATAAGAGGAAATTTGTACCACAACTACTTGGATATGTTTTATAAATTTCCTATCAATTTTACGGTTTGAATCATTCTAGAAAATAAATTATTTTTAAAATGGTAAGATGACCTATAAATAACATACCTTAGAAAGCATCATCAAAAGAATGCATCCTCCCTTGAAATTCGGCCTTATTTACTGCACCTTCTCTCTGAAATTCAAATTAGATATCCTTTGGTTACCTCATCCACCTATAGATATTCAATATGCTGAAGTGTGATATAAAATGAGAGATCCTTGACTCTTATTTATACTTTCATGTAGCTTCCTCAAGGGGTTACCTTTTAACCATCTTAACCCACTTTCCTTATTTTAGGGTTAACCAACTTCTAACCACTTGTTCAATTAGTAATTTATCCATTAAATTTATTATTTAAATAATTTATTTTGTATCCACTTTGAATTATAGTAAACTCATCACTTCAATTTATNTCTTAAACCACTTTGACTACTTTGACCTTTTGGGGCTTCTAGATGACTCATGAGGGTTCTCCAACTTCACATGGCCATAACTCTGTAACCGTGAGGAGTTATGTGATGTTCCACATACCACTGGAAATGGCATGATATGTACTATCCATTTAGAATATTATTACCTTCAAATATAACAAAACTAATATCATTATCCATAAAACAAACTCGGGTCCATTACCCAAACCTGGGTTCTCCAACTTCCTTCAAGGGTTGACATCAATGACAACCAACCTTAATCAACAATGATCTACTAGGGGATCCCAATATCCTCCCAGTATTCATTCTTACCATTTTTTACTGACTAACTAACTATAATGGAACAAGATAACATAAGCAGGTATTATGTAATTTACCACTTGTATAGAAGACACTTGGGGTATGGGTGATTCAGGGTTGGTGCCATAGGCTTTGGGGTGGGTGTATTTGATATGGGGGGTCTCATTCTAATCCTTTGGAGTGGTATATTCTGTCGGATTCCCAATATTTCTTGGTATCGGGGATGAATCTTCTCTTTATTCTTCAAGATCCATACTGGCTTCCTTTTCCCATGCTTCTACACCGTTTTCTTCTTGTCCACCCTCTTGGGGAATTATTTCTCTTTAGGCTTATCTCTCACTTAATATTTTACTAGCCAATATTTCATGTCTTCTCATATTTCACAACTCTTCCTTCGATCCTTCCTCAACTTCTCCTAGTCCAAATTATTTCTGCAACTTCTTGGACTATTTCGCTTCTTTATTTATCTTACCGCGCCACCAATTCTCAAATCTGGTGGATCTTTTCATGACTCGCTCGTCCCTTGAGTCCATTTCTTGATTCTCCCACATTTTTCAAAGAACCCTCTCCCCTCTCTCAGGACATGATTCCACCCCAAAATAACCCCACCCCAAGCGAGGGTGTTTAGGCTACCATCTTAGTCGAGGAAATAGTTAGCATCCCCTCCTTCATGATCAAGAAAACCTTAACCCACAAGGGTATTTCTCTTACTAGTCTTCCCCTTGAGTCTTTCTTGAAATTTTATTATGCCCATGAAAAACATTGTATTCTCAGCTACAAACTCAATAACGTATCCTTCCAATGTTTTGTTGACCCAAAAATCAACTGCTCTCGTTACCAGACAATACACCCGATGAAGCACTGCAATATTTTTTGTATTCCAAGAACATGTCTTCTTGACTCATTCTTGGAATTATGGAGCTTCTTGGAGCCTCTCTATCCAATGGAATAGTTCTTACAGAAACTTAACCCAGAATATTTCGTACTGGCCACTTGATCTTTCTGAGTAAAAGACAACCTCTCATGTATCTTTCACATATTTTCCTCGCAACTTCGCTTCTTTCCATATGAAGGCATCGCAAATTTTCTCCCACCACTAGGGAATATCAAATCAGTGAATCTGGGGAAGCATCCTCCCTACAAGTTCCCTTTTAACATAGGTCTCAGAAACAAAACCATTTTGTTGGCACAAAGTTGATCAGACTAGGGTCCTTCTTAGGTTACCAACAAAAGGGTACCAAGTAGTCTAAAGCGTTGTCATTTTCATCTTCTTCGGAGAGACTAAGTCTCACTAGAAGCGCAACCAAGACAAGAATATAGGGAAGGGTAATGAGAATACTTAGACAAATCCATACATTCTAAGGATCTATTTTAGTATTGTGCAAGATCGATTAATCCTATAACTGTGTGGACATTCCTAACTCAGATTACAGAAAACAGAGTTGTGTTGCATTCATAAAGAAACTATATCCAATTAAATAGATCTGAAATCAAGATAATATGAATCAACAGTCATGAAATTATGGAGCTAAGAAGACACAATAATTTCAAAATTTGAGTCTCCTTTTATTAACATCATCTAGATCTTCTCAATTACATTATTCTAATCAGATACAGACACAACTCGATCATGTCAGAGCTTGACAGTAAGACTCTGCTACTGAGAGATAAGGTTATCCACAATCCTTTCTCTTCCAACATTACATCAATACATAAC
>JASDQU010373587.1:26901-41588 GCA_032191745.1 Picea mariana
CCTGGAAGTGAAAACCTACTAAAAATAGTAAATTGCCAAAATGGCCAGAAAATTGTTTTGAGCCATTTGGAAAAGGTGGGTGGCCCCCAATATCCACCTGGATCAATTTATGTGACGTTCCACGTACCACTGGAAATGGCATGATATGTACTATCCATTTAGAATATTATTACCTTCAAATATAACAAAACTAATATCAATATCCATAAAACAAACTTGGGTCCATTACCCAAACCTGGGTTCTCCAACTTCCTTCAAGGGTTGACATCAATGACAACCAACCTTAATCAACAATGATCTACTAGGGGATCCCAATATCCTCCTAGTATTCGTTCTTACCAGTTTTTACTGACTAACTAACTGTAATGGAACAAGATAACATAAGCAGGTATTATGTAATTTACCACTTGTATAGAAGACACTTGGGGTATGGGTGATTCAGAGCTGGTGCCATAGGCTTTGGGGTGGGTGTATTTGATCTAGGGGGTCTCATTCTAATCCTTTGGAGTGGTATATTCTGTCAGGTTCCCAATATTTCTTGGTATCAGGAATCAATCTTCTCTTTATTCTTCAAGATCCATACTGGCTTCCTTTTCCCATGCTTCTACACCGTCTTCTTCTTGTCCACCCTCTTGGGGAATTCTTTCTCTTTACGCTTATCTCTCACTTAATATTTGACTAGCCAATATTTCATGTCTTCTCATCTTTCACAACTCTTCCTTCGATCCTTCCTCGACTTCTCCTAGTCCAAATTATTTCTGCAACTTCTTGGACTATTTCGCTGCTTTATTTATCTTACCGCGCCACCAATTCTCAAATCTGGCGGATCTTTTCATGACTCACTCGTCCCTTGAGTCCATTTCTTGATTCTCCCACATTTTTCAAAGAACCCTCTCCTGTCTCTCAGGACATGATTCCACCCCAAAATAACCCCACCCCAAGCGAGGGTGTTTAGGCTACCATCTTAGTCGAGGAAATAGTTAGCATCCCCTCCTTCATGATCAAGAAAACCTTAATCCACAAGGGTATTTCTCTTACTAGTCTTACCCTTGAGTCTTTCTTGAAATTTGATTATGCCCATGAAAAACATTGGTGATTCTCAGCTACAAACTCAATAATGTATCCTTCCAATGTTTTGTTGACCCAAAAATCAACTGCTCTCGTTACCAGACAATACACCCGATGAAGCGCTGCAATATTTTTTGTATTCCAAGCACATGTCTTCTTGACTCATTCTTGGAATTATGGAGCTTCTTGGAGCCTCTCTATCCAATGGAATAGTTCTTACAGAAACTTAACACAGAATATTTCGTACTGGCCACATGATCTTTCTGAGTAAAAGACAACCTCTCGTGTATCTTTCACATATTTTCCTCGCAACTTCACTTCTTTCCATATGAAGGCATCGCAATTTTTCTCCCACCACTGGGGAATATCGAATCAGTGAATCTGGGGAAGCATCCTCCCTACAAGTTCCCTTTTAACATAGGTCTCGGAAACAAAACCATTTTGTCGGCACGAAGTTGATCAGACTAGGGTCCTTCTTAGGTTACCAACAAAAGGGTACCAAGTAGTCTAAAGCATTGTCATTTTCATATTCTTCGGAGAGACTAAGTCTCACTAGAAGCGCAACCAAGACAAGAATATCGGGAAGGGTAATGAGAATACTTAGACAAATCCATACATTCTAAGGATCTATTGTAGTATTGTGCAAGATTGATTAATCCTAGAACTGTGTGGACATTCCTAACTCCGATTATAGAATACAGAGTTGTGTTGCATTTATAAAGAAACTATATCCAATTAAATAGATTTGAAATCAAGATAATATGAATCAACAGTCATGAAATTATGGAGCTAAGAAGACACAATAATTTCAAAATTTGAGTCTCCTTTTATTAACATCATCTAGATCTTCTCAATTACATGATTTTAATCAGATACAGACACAACTCGATCATGTCAGAGCTTGACAGTAAGACTCTGCTACTGAGAGATAAGGTTATCCACAATCCTTTCTCTTCCAACATTACATCAATACATAACGTAGTTATAATTTTTGTCTGGTTCCAAAAACCCAGACTCTTTGAACTCTATCTTCCCTTTTCCCAAGATGGATATTAATTACAATAACGGAACCTAAATGGAGAAAATGATAATCCCTTCAACCCTTTACAATCATATATATCTTGTATATATAAGCCAGTTGGATTTCGAGTTCTTTATTTCTTCTTCTTCTTGTAATATCTTTCTTTGGGCTGGTGTTGTGTTCTCCCTCTAACCAATTTATGTTTCTTTCTCCATTGCTATGTTTTCCAGCTCCTTTGTGGCTTGTGAAACTTATGTTTGTCAAAAATTGAGACTGTAGTATTACTTGTGCAACTTCTAATCAAAAAAATTAAGGTCCCAACAATACCCAACTTGGTGTGGAAGGTATTTGTGAACTCTAGCACTATTTGGTCCTACTTATGATGCGGTGTGTTCCATCTCATATATTGTTCATCATATTTTCCCACAGGGTAATATTGTTGCTTAACCGCATCCATAAAACACTTCCAAGTGGGATCGACCACAAATATTCCAGACTCCTCTATGGAGTTTTTCTCCCAGTAAGTTTCCCACCAATGTTTGACATGGGGGAGAGACTTAAGGAGCACAAGCTCCTAGTAAGTTTCCCACCAATGTTTAAAATGGGGGATATCCTTAAGGAGCACAAAGGTGATATTTTCTCTGTCAAAAAAATTGTGAACAGAGAAATAACCTTCTAGAAAATTTAACCATTTTTCCAAAGCATATGCATAAGTATAACCTTCAAATACAGGAATATAAAAATTAACTTGTACCTTGAATGGGGTACCATATCCAAAGAGACTAAATGATGAACACGCACCTATTATTGTCGGTAATCATTGAAGGTTTTGGGAAAAATTCTACAACATATCGTTCCTCTGTTGCACAAGGGATTTTATGAGAAACATCTTGATGGGATCTTCTGCTCCCTCATTCCTCTTCCCTTTTGTTATGGGAGGTCGATTGAGCTGGAGAGAGCGGTTATCCTCAAGGGAAACTAGCTTGAGACTCAACTCTCTATATCATGACCTCGTCGAGGACATGCACAATACAAGAAAAGGAGTAGCCTACTCTAATACCACTGATCCAGATTATTTTGAGAACAAAATGAAGGAAGAGATATAACAATGAAATATATAGATATATTGTGAGATACACGTAAATATTGCAATAAACATAGAGATATATTATTGCACAATTTTTTATTAATGAGAGAATGCACAAAAACTATAAAATTACAGAGTAAATGACTCACTAGAATGGTGACAACTTATCTCTGAGAAGAGGTGTGATGGTTATAGTCATTCACAAGAAGATGATGATTCTTACAATGAGGCTCTATAAGCATTTTTATCATAAATAAAATACAAAACCCTAACACTAGAAAATGAAACTCCAAAAGGTTTTTGGGCCCCGATGCGGGTAGTTGGTACGTCAACTTCCCAAGGGCATAACGTTTGCATACGATCTTCGTTTGGGGTGCACGATAGCTAGTTTGAAAGGTGTATTCAAGGAATTTAAATTTTTCCGTCACATTTTGGATAAATCCTATAGTGTGACTATGGCGGGCCCAAAAAACATTGTTTAGGGCCTGAAAATTTCTCCATAATTTTAAGACCCGAAAAGTTGTAGAAAAACTGTCAAAATGGAAAACCATGTTTTGAGCCAGTGGAATAGGTGGGTGGCCATTGATTTTTGCCTAGATCATTGTTATTGTTATCCCCTATCCTATGGATAACTAAGAAGATTATGTATTGAGGCCCATAGTTCCTACTCATGGAGTACAGAGAGCCATATTGACTTGATCTTGGCCCTGGAAGGCCCATCCTTTCTTCAACATCTCCCATCTATCAACAACAGCAGCATCCATCCCATTGGCCTAGTTCTGAAGTGGATGTGGATATTGATCCATGATGTAATGAGTCTGGGTATCATGGTATGTGCCACTCTAATTCTCAAAACATTTGAATATGTGCATTTAATTCACTTTTTCTTCTTGACGTTTGCTTGGACATTATGCCTTTTAACTTGCCTATACCTAGGGAGGATGACAGAGTGCCCTAAAAAGTTGGTTCCTTTAGGAATGATTTTCCACTGTGTGGGTCTATGAAATTTCATCGTCCATTCCATCCATACTTATCACTTTTCATCATTTTCCCTTGCATATATCCCCTACATTGGTTTGGGCATTGGATTTTCCAAGCTAGTAAGGGTTGTACATTGCCTTGTGGGTAGAAGGGGATAAAGGCCAAGAGGGTAAAAGTATCTGGTAAAATTTTAAATCCAATATCAAACCTTGATATGATTTTCCCAGGGATCCCCAAGAAAGAAATGAATTCTTCTCAGCAAGAAAAAAGGGGGGACCCATGAAATAAAATAAAACTCAAGATTTAGTTGATGGATAGGGGGTCTCATCATGATCTAGCCTATTAGGTTCATGGGCATGTAGCGGTATGAAAATACTATTCATCTAGTCACCATTCTAGGGTAGTGTCTCTTGGTGGAATAGCCAAGATAAAGGGGGTCTCATCACGAGCCAACCTTCTCATCTCCATGAAATTCTTATGGGTAACATTGTCACCACTAGTCACCACACCAGGGAAATGTCCTCCAGCTATTCTATTGAAAGAAAAGGCAATAAGAAAAAGACTAAAAAGGCATTGAATGGGATAGAAAACAATTGCATCCATGACAAGGTGTAGGTCACCTCTATAGAGGCACACACAAGTAAGACCTACATGTCCCTGTTATCATTGCACCCCTTGCCCAAACATCCCCCACATTGTCTCATGCATTTGCATGACCTAGATTGGTCTTCACAGGTAAACATCCCACACCTAAGGATAATTATCCAAACAGGACATCATGAAACCCTCTCCAAACCTGCCATTTAGAATAGCATAATGTATTTGAGAACCTTTCTGGGAAAAGGGGGGTTTTATGCACATGTTTGGGTAACTTGATTATTATATGTGATTGACATGGCTATCATTCCGGTGACTTATGAGCCCATGGAGGGCGTACTTTTTTTTTCTACAAGACCATGCCTGATGGACATGTACATATGGGGAGATGATTAGCTCAGACCTCCATATGGATAAAATCCCACCAAATGGATGTTGAAACCCCAACTAGGGGCAGAGGGATATCAGAGGCTTGAACCAGAGAAAAGAGAGGGAATTCCACCAGAGGCACTTTGGAAGCCCTGGCTCTAGGGGGTATTACCCTCACACCATGAAGTTGGCCCTTGACGGTCCCTAATGTCATCATTCATAGCCTTGACGTCATCCAGTTGGGGTATTCAGCATGAGGACGACTTTGGTTGACACTTGTAGCAGTTCCCGAGGGGTTTTGAGCCCCAATGTTTCACTTTGGAAGCCTATCATTCTAAGAGGGGAGCCAACGTCACCCTAGGATGGGCATGATATCACCCTAAAAGGATAAAATTAGGGTTTTTATTGTCAATTTTACGTAAAACTGGAGTTTTCGTGTAAATTGGCCATGTCGGCCTTTTTTGACCTAAAATGTAATTAAAGGTCATTTGTATTGTATAAATAAGATATCAAAATCTCATTTTTATTCATCATATTTCACTCACACAAGTGTGAGGTCTAAAATTTAGCCTCTTTTTAGGATTATTGGCTAAACTAAGTGGTGCGCAACTCTTGGAGGGAGATTCTATTGGTGTATTTTTTCATTTTCATGGTGGAAAGTCTTCAACTAGGGCTTGTGACTAGATTATTCTTGGTGAATGTAAGTAGAAATTTGCAATCGTTCTTTCTTTTGAATGGTTATCGTATCTTTTACTTATTCATTTATAATATTATGTGTTAAGCCCTAATATTGGCTCATTACCCCTTAATTGGGGCATATTAGATTAGTAATGTTATTTTATTTATGTCGGCTTTAGGCCATTAGTTGTAATTTAGATTAGTAATGTTATTTTATTTATTTCGGCTTTAGGCCATTAGTTGTAATTATACCTCCTAGTCTCCTATATATACCAAGGAGACATTTTCATTTTGAATCATCTTGTACTTGAACATTTAAGTGGGGTAAAAGGAGGTTTCCCCCTCGAAGAGGCTTATTATCTGAAATTATCTCTGTTTCAAGGCGTTGAGTACTGTTCCTGAGGTTTTTCCATGATATATTGATGTTTGGTTCTTAACATTATGAAATTGCTAGTGTGAAACCCTTGGAGAAAAGAACATGTTATTGTCCTTCTCTTAATACCTCTCCACCTACTTGATTTTTCTAGAAGACACCTCCCCTGAAGGATATACTAGAGCCCTACCTTAGTAGAAATCTATTACTATTTCTTCATTAATCTTTCATTTTTATTTCAAGCTTGACCTAAAGAAGAAGGAAAATCGCTAGGGCCTAGGGTTACCTACTTCCTAGTAGATTTTTCCTTATAGGGTTTTGGATGATTAAGGCTTTAGGTTACTAACACCTCAACCATCCTCCCTCTTGTCTTTATCTCACCCATTATCATTTTTTTCTCCTAATAATTATCGCTACAAAAGTGACTCCATTTTCCCTAAAGGCACTAGTTTGTACCTTACAAGTGATTGATTCATTAAAGCAACCTTTAAACCATCTACTTCAAGATCTCTACTAACTAATTCTAACCTTATATTATACTAAATTACTAACTATCTTGATGTTGTTGAAAAAGATAGCTACAACCATCTATGACAGCAGTAAAAGCATCTTAAAATCAAGTGTTAGAGTTCATTTTACATTTTCTTCATTACTTCTGACAAATACTAGCATATTGCCAATTTTAGGTTATCATTTTTGGTCATTATTGAAGCTTTATTAAGGAATAATTATGAAGTTATTTCTATATATAAATTGTTGTTATAAATAATTCTTTTTCTTCATATTTTATACCAGCTTATTCTTTTATTCAAAGTCCATGGTTTTATGACACACTAACATCAATTGGTAGCTGCAAATAGTGTTTTTCTTGTTATCTTGTTCTGGGCATGTACACTTAAGAAAATCATTGCTTCATCTTATTAAAACCTTTGGGACTTTCTAATCAGAGTGACTTGTGAGAGGGGATGAACTTTTTGATACTCTTAACTTATCCTTCTCAAACCCCCGAATCACTGGGGACGTCTCCCCTGGGGTACTACCCCTAAAGAGAAAGAGGTGTCTTGTTTATGTGACAGTGAAAGGACAACCTCCTATTACACCAATTTATTGTTCACTTGCCTTGGAATTTTGGGCAAGTAAAAATTGGGCTATAACATTTTGGCGCCATTGTCGGGGAACATTGAGTTGATTATCCTCAAAGATGACACTTTTCGGTAAGCCTTTCCTAAAAAAATCCTTTACTTTGAAAATCTTACCTTGCGAATCCATTGAGGGTGATCCCCCCATCCATTTGATAGTTTCAAGAAAAATTTCTAGCAAATCCAAAAATCTCAGGGAGGTATACCAACCATCCCAAGTCCTTTAGAAGAAAACCTCCTCGAAATTCTCCTATAAAAAAATCATTATTTGGAGGAAATATTACTTTGAACATGATGTCTAGCGCAGGAACTCGGACTGTTAATCCAAACCAAGATAATAACCAAAAGCGATGGTCATCCAAGCTCTTCAAACCGTTAGACATGACAAGTATACCAGGATACCCTAGGAAAATGCCCCCTAGGTATGATAAATGGTTTCCTAAGTTCATTGGTAATGATGTAGTCAATGTCGAGGATCATATGAGTAATTTTTGGGCCTTCTTTCAGCTTCATCCCATTAGTGATGATGTTGAGGATCTAGCTATGAAATTGTTCTCTATTACCTTCCATGATGGTGCTAGACATTGGTACAATGGTCTCCCCGATGCTAGTATTAAAACCATGGATAGATTGGAGGAAATATTCCTCAAATTATGGAGTGTCAAGGAAGACCCCAACATGTTGTTGATAAGGTTGAATAACCTCACAAAATAGGAGAATGAAACTGTTATGGAATTCCATGATAAATTTGAAAATTTGATGTAGAAGATCCCAGTGAGCCATCATCCTTCTGATAGTTTCCTTATTTTTATTTATACCAAATCCTTTACAGAACAAATGGGAAATATCCTCATAGAAAAAGCCCCTAAAACAATCTAACAATCCCAATAGGTAGCTACAAGGATTGAAGAAAACCTATCATCATATAGAGTCGAGCCTTTCTCAGCCCCAAGAGTCAGAATGGATTCTAAACCTAAGATAGTCCACAATGTTGAACCTACCTCAAACATTAGCACTAGCTTGGAAAAGCTACAACTGATTGTAGATGGCATGGTAAAAACTTAATAACTAATGATGAATAGGATTGTCAATCTAGAAAGAAATCAGCAACAAGATCCTAGGGTTTCTTACAAAGGGCAATTTCAGAAAGGGAATCAAGTATTTATACCAAAGAATGATCAAGAGGTCCCCAATACTTTAGCCCCTGTAAACGTAGTAGATGAAAAACCTTAGTTCTTACAGTGCAGAGAGTCACATTGAGAGCATGAGTGTCCTTTCAAAAATAGTGATCATGACCAATTAAACGTTGATAACCATATTGTTGAAAGTCATAAATATTTCCTTAATGTCACACTTGAAGAAAATCAAAAAGGAATAAAGGAAGCATCTAGGAAGGCTAGGATGGAGGTGATAAATAACCTTGACCAAGAGTAGAGAGAAAAGTTGAAGAAGCAAGAATTCCAAGTGTACAATAGGCAAACAAGAATGAACCAACCTCTCTATATTAGTCTTGCAATTTCACAGACACGACCTCCACCTATGAACATACTTCTTCCTAAGAATCCTCCCAAGACTGACAAAGTGAATTTGAAATTTGATTTTGAAGGTGCACTGGAAAAAATGCAAGTGACCATTCCATTAAGGGAAGTGATCAAAGTCCCATATGTAAAAGAAAGGTTCAATTTCTTTTTCAAAAGTTTAGATGAGGCAATGGACCCTCCTATCATGTTACAAGTGGATCACTTTAGGTTTCAATGTGATGGACTCCCATATTTCTTCATGACCTTGTTAATTAACGACAAATTCCTTAACAACTATATTCTTGATTCAAGGGCAGATGCTCACATGATGTCTTTGAAGGTCATCGAAAAATTAGGCCTAAATGTCACATGACCTTATAGGAATGTGTGTGGTTTTGAATCCAAGGCCATACCCACTCATGGGGTAGTTGAAAATGGTGAAGTATGCCTTGGAAGATACCACGAGAGAGTAATCCACATGGATATTGTGGTAGTGGATGTCATAGATGTATGGGGAATGCTATTTTCCAGGAAGTTTGTTGCAATGATGGGAGGCACATTAGAGATGGATCTAACTTATATTAACGTGCCTATGAATGATAGGAAAATAATACACCTCTCGAATGTGCTAATGACCAAGGTCCAAGTGCAGGAAATTGGTGATGATATTGGAACTAGTGAAACACATGAACCAATCAAAGAAATTATTCTTGTATTTTCCCCTGATGATTTGCCTTTCTCTTTAGAGGAAGACTTTGTTCAAATACAATGGAAAAATAAGGAAGAGTATTAGCAACTCTTAGACAAATATAAGGAAAAAGAGGTTGGAAATGTCAAGTTATTAAAGAAAGGAGAATATGACATATTGATACGACCACCCCAACAAGAAGTATTCATAGCAGAATCCCACCCTCCTCCTTCAAGACAATATACTAGAGTTATACAAGAAACAACCAAATTTAAGACCAAGGATTAACCATAGGGAGATATGATCTGGATGTGGGATACAAAGAAGGGAGAGCCTACTAATGTCAAAGGGATTGAAAAATTATGGCTTGGACCCTTCATAGTCAGAAGGAAGTCAGTCAATGATGCCTACTATTTATCCACTTTGGAAGGAATAATACGTTCATTACCAGTTAGTGGACACCTCCTCAAACCCCATCAGGGGGAAAAGAATTGACTTCATAGGTAAGTGTAGGTAAGTAGGTGGTCATTTTCATTCATTGTATATACCATCTGCATTTCATGCTAGAATATTTGTACTTCCATTTGTATATATGATTTCTTACTTATATTTCATTTTATCATATATGAGCCAGGGGTGATATCACCACCCCAAGTGATTACTGATCATTTATGTTGAGATCTAGCAGGTCACAGTTCATACCAGAGATGATTACGTTTTCATGCACTCTATGGTCAACACATGTCCCCAAGTTGGAGCCAAATGTTATCCCATATCCTAGGGATACCTAAGGATATTATGTCTCGAGGCCCAAAGGTCCTAGACATGGAGTACCAAGAGCCATATTGACTTGAGCTTGGCCATGGAGGGCCCATCCTTTCTTTAGCACCTCCCATCTATCAAAAAAAACATCATCCATCCCACCAACCTAGTTATAAAGTGACAGTGGTTCTTATTCCATAAGGTAATGAGTCTGGGTATCATGGTATGTGTCACTCTGATTCTCAAAAAATTTGAATATGTGCATTAAATTCCCTCTTGCTTCATGACATTTTCTTGTACATTATTCCTTTTAACATGCCCATACCTCAGGGGGATGACAGAGTGTCCTATCAAGATGGTTCCCTTAGGAACGAGTTTCCACTGGGTGGATATATGAAAGGTCATCATCCATTACTTCCATACTTATCACTTTTCATCATTTTCCCTCTCATCTATCCCCTACATTGGTTTGGGCATTGGGTTTTACAAGATAGTATGGGTTGTACCTTGCCTTGTGGGAAGAAGGGGATAAAGGCCCAGAGGGTAAAAGTATATGGAAAAAGTTAAAATCCAAAATCAAACCTTGAGATGCTTCATCTAGGGATCCCTGAGAAAGAAATAAAAGGCTTCTCATCAAGAAGAAAAGGGGGAACCATANTTTTTTTTCAAAAGTTCAGATGAGGCAATGGACCCTCCTACCATGTTACAAGTGGATCACTTTAGGTTTCAATGTGATGGACTCCCATAATTCTTCATGACCTTGTTAATTAACGACAAATTCCTTAACAACTATCTGCTTGATTCAAGGGCAGGTGCTAACATGATGTCTTTGAAGGTCATCGAAAAATTAGGCCTAAATGTCACATGACCTTATAGGAATGTGTGTGGTTTTGAATCCAAGGCCATACCCACTCATGGGGTAGTTGAAAATGGTGAAGTATGCATTGGAAGATACCACGAGAGAGTAATCCACATGGATATCGTGGTAGTGGATGTCGCAGATGTATGGGGAATGCTATTTTCCAGGAAGTTTGTTGAAATGATGGGAGGCACATTAGAGATGGATCTCACTTATATTAACGTGCCTATGAATGATAGGACAATAATACGCCTCTCAAATGTGCTAATGACCAAGGTCCAAGTGCAGGAAATTGGTGATGATATTGGAACTAGTGAAACACATGAACCAATCAAAGAAATTAATCTTGTATTTTCCCATGATGATTTTCCTTTCTCTTTAGAGGAAGACTTTGATCAAATAAAATGGCCAAATAAGGAAGAGTATTAGCAACTCTTAGACAAATATAAGGAAAGAGAGGTTGGAAATGTCAAGTTATTAAAGAAAGGAGAATATGACATATTGATATGACCACCCCAACAAGAAGGATTCATAGAAGAATCCCACCCTCCTCCTTCAAGACAATATACTAGAGTTATACAAGAAACAACCAAATTTAAGACCAAGGATTAACCATAGGGAGATATGGTCTGGATGTGGGATACAAAGAAGGGAGAGACTACTAATGTCAAAGGGAATGAAAAATTATGGCTTGGACCCTTCATAGTCAGAAGGAAGTCAGTCAATGATGCCTACTATTTATCCACTTTGGAAGGAATAATACATTCATTACCAGTTAGTGGACACCTCCTCAAACCCCATCAGAGGGAAAAGAATTGACTTCACAGGTAAGTGTAGGTAAGTAGGTGGTCATTTTCATTCATTGTATATACCATCTGCATTTCATGCTAGAGTATTTGTACTTCCATTTGTATATATGATTGCTTACTTATATTTCATTTTATCATATATGAGCCAGGGGTGATATCACCACCCCAAGTGATTACTGATCATTTATGTTGAGATATAGCAGGTCACGGTTCATACCAGAGATGATTACGTTTTCATAAACTCTATGGTCAACACATGTCCCCAAGTTGGAGCCAAATGTTATCCCATATCCTAGGGATACCTAAGGATATTATGTCTCGAGGCCCAACGGTCCTAGACATGGAGTACCAAGAGCCATATTGACTTGATCTTGGCCATGGAGGGCCCATCCTTTCTTTAGCACCTCCCATTTATCAAAAAAAACATCATCCATCCCATCAGCCTAGTTATGAAGTGACAGTGGTTCTTATTCCATAAGGTAATGAGTCTGGGTATCATGGTATGTGTCACTCTGATTCTCAAAACATTTGAATATGTGCATTAAATTCTCTCTTGCTTCATGACGTTTTCTTGTACATTATTCCTTTTAACATGCCCATACCTCGGGGGGATGAAAGAGTGTCCTAGCAAGATGGTTCCCTTAGGAATGAGTTTCCACTGGGTGGATATATGAAAGGTCATCATCCATTACTTCCATACTTATCACTTTTCATCAGTTTCCCTCTCATCTATCCCCTACATTGGTTTGGGCATTGGGTTTTACAAGCTAGTATGGGTTGTACCTTGCCTTGTGGGAAGAAGGGGATAAAGGCCCAGAGGGTAAAAGTGTATGGAAAAAGTTAAAATCCAAAATCAAACCTTGGGCTGCTT
The DNA here is from genome assembly GCA_032191745.1 of Picea mariana. NCBI lineage: Eukaryota > Viridiplantae > Streptophyta > Pinopsida > Pinales > Pinaceae > Picea > Picea mariana. The sequence continues at coordinate 39,724 of JASDQU010373587.1, forward strand.
CACCTAGGGATCTCTGAGAAAGAAATAAAAGGCTTCTCATCAAGAAGAAAAGGGGGAACCGTGAAATAAAATAAAACTCAAGACTTAGTTGCTGGATAGGGGTCTCATCATGAGGCAACCTATTAGGTCCATGGTAATGTAGACACATGACACTACTATTCATATGGTCACTATGCCAGGGTAGTGGATCTTGGTGGCATAGCCAAGAGAAAGGGGGCCTCAACATGATCCAACCTTCTCATCTCTGTGAAATGCTTGTGGATAACGTTGTCACCATTGGTCACCATGCCAGGGCAATGTCCTCAAACTATTCTCTTGAAATTAAAGGAAATAAGACAAAGAGTAAAAAGGAATTGAATGGGATAGGAAATAATTGCATCCATGACAAGTTGAAACTCACCCTCTACAGTGGCACCCACAGGTAAGACCTACATTTCCCTGTTATCATTGCACTCCTTGTCCAAACATCCCCCACACGGTCTCATGCATTTACATGACCTATATCGGTCTTCAACTAGAAACACCCCACACCTAAGGAGAATTATCCCAATAGGACATCCTGAAAACCTCTCCAAACCTGGGTTGTAGAATAGCATAACGTCTTTGAGCACTTGTCTGGGAAAAGGGGGGTTTTATGCACATGTTTGGGTAACTTGATTATTAGATGTTATTGACATTGTTATGATCCCTATGACATATGAGCCCATGGAGGGAGTAATTTTTGCTTCTATAGGACCATACTCGAAGGACAGGTACATATGGGGAGATGATTATCTCGAACCTCTGCAGGGATAAAATCCCACCAGATGGATGTTGAAACCCTAGCCAAGGGCAGAGGGATACCAAAGGCTTGCACCAGAGAAAAGGAAGGAAGTTCCACCAGAGGCACTTTGGTAGGCCTAGACCCAGGGGGTCTTACCCTCACACCATGACATTTTCCCTTAAAGGCCCCTGAATTCATCATCTAGAGCCTTGACGTCATCCAGTTGGGGTATTATGCATGAGGACGTCTTTGGTTGGCATGTGTGGTAGTTTCTGAGGGGTTTTGAGCCCCAACATTTCACTTTGGAAGCCTAGAATTCCAAGAGAAGAGCCAACATCAACCTAGGAGGGGAAAGAAATCACCCTAAAAGAATAAAATTAGGGTTTTTATTGTCAATTTTATGTAAAACTAGATTTATGTAAAATTTCCATGTCAGCCTTTGTTTTACCTAAAATGTAATTAAAGGTCATTTGTATTGTATAAATAATATATCAAACTTCTATTTTTATTCATCATGTTTCACTCACACAAGCGTGAGGTCTAAATTCAACCTTCTTTTAGGCTTATTGGTTGAACTAAGTGGTGCGAACCTCTTGGAGGGAGCTTCTATTGGTGTATTTTTGCATTTTCATGGTGGAAAGTCTTCAACTAGGACTTGTGACTAGATTATTCTTGGTGAATGAAAATAGAAATATGCAATCCTTCTTTCTTTTGAATGGTATGACCTCCATATCAAGTAGCTCTCCACCTAGTTGATTTTTCTAGAAGACACCTCCCTTGAAGGATATACTAGATCCATACCTTAGTATCACTTTAGTACTATTGCTTCATCAAGATTTCATTTTTATTTCAAGCTTGACCTAAAGAAGAAGGAAAATCGCTAGGGCCTAGGGTTACCTACTTCCTAGTAGATTTTTCCTTCTAGGGTTTTTGATGATTAAGGCCTTAGGTTACTAACACCTCAACCATCCTCCCTCTTGTCTTTAGCTCACCCATTAACATTTCTTTCTCCTAAGAATTGTCGCTACAAAAGTGACTCCATTTACCCTAAAGGCACTAGTTTGTACCTTACAAGTGATTGATTGATTAAAAAAACCTTTAA
>JASDQU010373588.1:0-10191 GCA_032191745.1 Picea mariana
ATACTGTCATCATAAATTTTCTGCAGGAAAACATATTTGCCAAATTTGGCTGTCCCAAGAGATTGGTCACTGATAATGCTGCTGCATTCAAAGATAAACACTTGGTGAAATTGTGTAAAGAGATGGGAATTTAGTTGGTACATTCCACAGCTTACTATCCGCAATGGAATGGTTTAGCTGAGTCATCCAACAAGAGTTTAGTCAGAATCATAAAGAAGCTTCTGGAACAAAATGCCATAGGTTGGGATTCCAAACTGAAATTTGCCTTGTGGGCTGACAGGGTAACATGTAAGAAATCAATTGGTACATCTCCTTTCAAGTTGGTATATGGTACTGAGGCCATATTTCATGTTCAACTTGCATTGTCGGTTGCAAATTTCTTACAAGAAACTGATTATGAACCAAGTGATTTGACCAGGAGAATTCATAATTTGGTAGAACTACAGCAGGATAGAGAGCAGCTCTTGGAAAAAATAGAATTGCATCAAGAAAGAATCAAAGAAACTTTCGACAAGAAAGTCAAATCAAGTGTCTTCAAAACAGGGGATTTGGTCTTAAAGTGGGATGTAGCAAGGCAGGAGAAGGGGAAACACGAAAAATTTGAAGCTCTCTGGACAGGTCCTTTTGTCATAACAGCGGTGCAGCAGAACAATACCTTTGTTCTCCAAACTCTTTCAGGCGAGCCAGTATCAGGTGGCCCTTTCAACGGGCGCTTCCTGAAGATCTATTTCTTATAAGGCTTCTTTTGAAGCCAGGTTCTACTTGTACATATTTCTTTTTTTCAGTTATGTTTTCTTTATTTCTATCATTCAAATAACTCCATGCCCAATGGCACTAGCAAACTATTTTTCAATTTTTTGTTTCAAGTTGTAATAAGGTTACTGAGTCTAGCTAGGTTCTTGGTCACCTCACAGGGAGATGCCCATCCCAGTTGGAGCCAAATGTTAGCTCCCAAAATGAAACCATCCTTTTGGTCGAGCTTTGTGGTGGATAGCATGGCTATGGGTAGTTTCCTCAATTCATTTTTGAGTTTTTATAGTTGCAAAACTTGGGTCTTAGTTTTTGTCCTAGAAAATAATATGACCCATAAAAGTCTTCTTTTCAAAATTTTCATAATTCACTTTCAATAGCTAACATGTGTCCAAAACATGAGTGTTAGCTGTGGAAAGTTGCGACTTTCAGCAGCTAAGGAGCGTCTCTCATAGGTCTGTGCGCTGGTGAAAGTATCAAATTCCAAAGTATCCAAAGAAGCGGTGTTGCGGGTCATGCGCTGTTGAAAGTGAAGACTTTCCGCAGCTATGGAGCGGTTTTTACAAGGTCGTGCACTGGTGAAAGTGAAGACTTTCCGCAGCTACGGAGCATTTCTTAAAAGGTCACGCGCTGAGGAAAGTGAATACTTTCAACAGCTAATGGGGGTTTTCCACAGGATCATGCGCTGGTGAAAGCGGTAAGTATGAACAGCTAAGGGGCGTTTTCCACGGGCCGTTGGCTGAAGAAAGCGGAAATCACGTGCGTGATATCCACGTTTCTGAAAGCAAATGATGATATGATCATCCCACATCATGAAAATCCAAATCATGCGCTGATGAGAGTGGGTAATCATGGAAACTTAGTTTTGCACGTCAAAATAGGATCGTGATACGGATCTTATCCAGTAACGCATGCTGCACACTCATGGCGCCGGAAATGGCAATTTTGAATTCAGTAACTCAGGTACAGAGGCTGTACTGCCGACCTAACAACATCAAATCAAATTGTTGTTTCCATATCACACATCATTCATGGAGGTCTGTTAAAGTTTCAAATGTTTCAAAATAGAGCTGACTCCCAAAGTGCTTTCAACAGCGCAAAACATCGGCTCGACCAGCAGTTGCAGGGGTTACAAATTGTCGGGATCTCCGAGTTATAGAATGGTGAGGAAACGCAGTGGTGCTCTACTCAGGAGAGAGCTAGATAGCCTATCCTTTTTACAGACACACCCCGAAGTCCAGAGACATTTTTCAAATGCGGGGTGTATTGAATTCGTTGAGAGGTTGCAAATTGGTTGCCACCAGTCTACAGCAGAAGCTTTTGCCAAGACTTTCGATGGGAACAAAGCTCGTATTGGGTCCATGGAAATTAGAGTAGATGAAGTTGCCATTGCTGCAGCAACAAACCTACCAAGAACCGGTCAGAGCTGGTTTAAAACCACTGCTCCCAAAAATTTGGATTTCAGAGTTTATTTGAAAGAGGGGTACAAGCACAAGGCATGGAAAAAAGGTATGTTGGTTTCCTATCTAGAAGAAGAATGGCAGGAGCTGTTCAAAGGCATCCAACTGTACATTACCTCGGAGGGCAGGTATGATAAAGTTATGATGTATCACTTCAAACTCATGGACCATTTCACAGGCAAGACTCCTCTCAATTTACCTTTTTTCCTACATAAGAGTTTGACTAAGGTTTGCAAGAAGATCAGGGCTCAACCCTTGAGCATGAAAAGTACTCTGTGCCACTTCGGCCTCATAAAATTAATCATCCTAGAGGAATTAAAACAGCAGGGAAGGAGCTGGGATCATTTTCTATTCTGGGAGGGTTTTGAAACACAAACTCAGCCTACAAATGAACCAGGGAAAGGTTCAAATAAATAGTCTTCTCCTCAAAGTAGTTCAAGAAAAAGAAGGACCCTGACAGGACCTCCAGAAGACAGAATTTCTGGAGTGAAGCCCCGCAGCTCAAAGAAAAGGTTAAACTTTGAGCAGACCACAGAGCAAACCACAGAGCATCCTACAGAGCATAGTACAGGGAAGAATATATTAAACTTTCCCTATTCAGACTCAGAATCAGAGCAACAAGATCAATGCCCTGTCACCGAGAATCCTGAGTAGTCAACTGAGTGTCCACAAAACTATGAGACCTTCACCCAGAAAGAGGAAGGAGAAACATCAAAAATCTCCAAGTCAAAGAGGTCTCAGAAAATCAAGCATCTGAAAGAGGTAATTGCCCAGCAAGAGGTTTTAGAACGGGTTATCAAAGGAAGGTATAAGAAGTTGTCTGAGAACTTCAAAAAAACCAATGCTGCATTTGAGAGATTGGCTAGGGAAAGTGTTAAAGAGAAGAAAAGAAAGAAAAAACTCACCAAAGATTACAATAGCCTGTGGTGGCTTTCCAAACGCCTTAAAAGGCAGATAAGAAGGTTAAAACAAAAACAAAGGCAAAAATCTCATCCAGATCTGAAGGTACTCGCTCAAGTCGTCGTTAATATGCAAGGTGAGAAATCGGAGACACACTAAGTTTTGATGAAATCAAAATTTTGGAGGTGAAAACTCGTTTTGAGCGCAATCGGGGCTTTCACCAGTGCAAAGCAATATTCTATGACCCGTTAGCTGTGGAAAGTGGCGACTTTCAATAGCTAACCCGCGAAAAATTAAACGAGTTAGTTGTTGAAAGCTGGAAAAGTATTTTTTGAAGCCAAAGACAGAACAGTTCATTCCAAACAGGTTTTGAAGGAGTTCCAGCGTATCAATGGACCATCAGATCGCATGCAAAGGACTTAGCATCAGAGGTTCGAGAAAATTTGGCCACCACATGCAAAACAACTTCCTCAAAAATCGACCATGAACGTTGGAGAGATCCAACTATCAAGACAGATGTCCTGCCATGTTTTATTACATTGCAGATCCCAGGAGATGAAGGATGCAGATGGCGAGTTTTGGAGATTGAAGACAGTTCGAGTTCTAAGTTTAGTTGTTAAGACTTTATTTTCAAGTTGTTGAATTAGATTTGAATTGCTTTTATTAAATACAGATCCATGTTTTTAGGATCTGTAAAACTGTTTGTAAGAGGCTATAAATGCCTATTTTTGATATGAAATAGGGGTTCAAACTGGGAGATAATTTGATACCATTGTATAGACTCTTTTTGCAGAAATAAAGTTGAGTTTCCTTTCGTTTGCAATACCAGAATTGTCCATCTTTCATTTTCTATACTTTATTTTCAGTTTATTTTAGTTCATAAAGACTGTTATCTCTTTATTGAACTCATAGGCTTGAAATTAAAGGATTCCTTGCTGTCTTGTATTAGGCCCTACTTTCACTTGTATTGGCAAATCAAGACTAGTATTCTCCATCCTCGCTTTCAATTAGTTGATCTGGTTATTGTTTACTGAAAGCACTATATATTTATATGTGTGATGAGTTGTTTCTTATACAAATCATTGAAGACCCCATTGTCCCAAACACATAAAAACCATTATCTCTAAGTTACCAAGCATCCTTAGCCTACAACCCTAAGGAGTTTCTTGGAGTGATAATAGATACAATGCTTGGTTACCTCATATATAGAGGGAGTGGTCCATTTGTTAGTCATATTTAAACTTATGGAGAATCATCACTACACTTGTCTTATGTATTTCTCTTTCATTATGGATGACTTATGCACCTTGTCTTGGAGATAATCTCGTGGATGATTTTCAAGTTTTGTGGATGATTTCATGGTTAGGGTTTCATTGATGCTCATTGATTTAATTAGTAAGTGCTCTTTCTAAGTCTTTGTTGGTTTGTTTCTTGATATATTAAGTGGATGTCTTATCAAAGTGGTGTTATTGCATGCTATCTTGTATTTTTCTTGAATAAACCTTATCTTGAAACCCTGGGAGGGATTTTGGTGGGCTACCTTCCCTTATAATCATTTTGTTGAAGCTTGTTAAAGGACATAAGGATATTTATGGGGTTTGTAGTGGAATACACTAGTTATATTATTGTAAGTTATATTTCTAGGATTTGTAGTGGACTACCCTAGTTATATTCTTGTGAGTTATAGTTCTAGGGTTTGTGGTGGACTACCGTAGGGTTTTACCCAAGATTCATCGTGATCTCACTAAAGGTTGTTAGAAGGCATAGGATGACCTCTTATGGTTTGTAGTGGACTACCTTGAGTTGCCTTCCTAAAGGATTAATACCTAGGGTTTGTTTTTTAAGTCTTTCTCTTGCCTTAGCTCTCCAAGAAAGTGCATCTTTTGACTCCATATGCTCAATCCATATATACAACACTAGTATCTTTCTCTTGCAAGTGATTATAAACCCTAATTTACCTTTGCTTTGTCAATTTTATGGTTATATTAGGACCTACCCTCATCTTCCAACCTTTTTCTAGCCTAACGTCTAGGGTTTGGGCATCTATCACCTTGGAACATACCTTGACATCATTTATTACAGTGTTGTTGTAAATTTCATCTCACTAGGCTTTGACGTCTTGGGGGTTTTGAGCTTGTTTCATGCCATTTATGTTTTCAACAAGCATTTGTTATTAAAACCCTATTTTAAGTTTGAAATTTCAACCCTCTTTCATTGCATGATCACTTGTTTTAAATGTTGTTATATTTATGCTATTGTAACTTGGTAAATTGTTTAAGTAATAATCTTTGAATACAAATTTTGTGACAACCATAGATTTCTTATTTATTTGTAGTGTTTGGGGCATTTCCTTGACTAGTTTTGACTTAGTTAAAATCATCGATGGTTCAAGAAACTTCATACTTACAAATATAGAAGTTGTTTCATTAAACCACCTTGTTGTTTCCTTAACAACCTTGATCTAAGTGGTGGTATAATTGAGTAACCATGATGGAAGGTTGTATATTTGATCCAATCTTGCTATAGGATTCCTTGAGGTTGTTAGGGAAGCCTCCCCCATGTTGTATCTCATCCTTCATTAAAATGAGGGAAGTAATTGCTAAGGTAACCCAAGGCTTCAACTACCAAACCCTGAGGGGAAACTAACTACTAAGGTGTAGATAACCCTAGGCCTTAGTAAATTTTCCTCCCTGTTTAACTCAAAGATGAAGTAAATGACAACTAAGATGAAGCAATAAGTGCTAGAGTGTTGCAATGGCAAGGCCCTTATCAATAGCTTCAAGGAAATCGTCTTCTTGGCAAAAAATAGTAGGTAAAAGCTCTTAAATCTAGGACAATAACATGTGTTGGGATTCCTAGGTTTTTTAAGCAAGAAATTTCATAATATTAATGTAAATGCAAGATAAACACAACTATAATCATTCAATGAAGAAGAATTGCAGAAATTGCACTTATATTCATCAAGAATCATCAAGGATAAACCCTAGTTGAACACTTCCACCAAGAAAATTTCCAAAATAGTCCAAGATTAGCCTCCTCCAACAAATGTGCACTAAATTTCAGTCATAAAACCCTAAGTAGGGAGAAAATTTCAGACCTCACTAAGTGTGAGTGAAAGATCATGAAAAATACAAGAGTAAAAACCCTTATTTATACAGTTTCAATGACCAGAATTAGGTCAAAAAGGTCAACATGGCCAGTTTACATGTAATATTCAGTTTTTACATTAAATGACATAATAAAACCCTAAATCAAGTAGAAAAGGTGACACCATGCCCTTTTAGGGTGATGTTAGGCCTTTTTAGGGCGACATTGGCCTCCAGGAGCAAAACGTTAGGCCTCCTTGGGCCTTTGATCAAACCACACGTGCCACTTGGGACACAACTGCCTCCAAAGTGTCCAAAATGTTGGGTGACATCATGGGTCACATGGGTGACATCATGGGACTTCCAAGGCCTACATCATAGTGAGAAGAGAAATACCCACATGGGTCCAGGCCTGTCAATTTGTCTCTGGTGGAACGTCCTCCTATCTCTCTGGTGAAAACCTCTTATTTGTCTTTGCCCCTCGATGGGGTCTCATCATCCATATGGTCGGATTTTAGCCCTAAGGAGGTCCGAATTAATCATCTTCCCATGTGTACCTGTCCATCGGGTGTGGCCCTTGAACAACAACAAGTACGCCCTCCATGGGCTCATAAGTCACAGGGATCATAGAAATGTCAATCACATCTAATAATCAAGTTATTTAAACATGTGCATGAAACCCCCTTTCTCGGACAAGTGCTCAAAGACATTATACTATTCTACAAGCCAAGTTTGGAGGGGACATTAGGATGTCCTATTGGGCTAGTTCTCATTGGATGTGGGATGTTTCCGGGTGAAGACAAATCAAGGCCATGTAATTGGATGAGGTGGTAAGGGATGTCTAAGCAATGGGTGCAGTGATGACAGGGGAATGTATGGCTTACCTATGGGTTCCTCTAAGAGAGTGAGTTGGACCTTGTCATGGATGCAAAAGTTTCCAAGCCCACTTATTCCTTTTATCTTTTTATCTTATTTTTATCGGGCTAATTGTAAAGTGCGGACACAAATCAATCCCCCTAGCTTCACTACGAAACTAGAACAAAACAAGACAGTACACTACTCTTTCCTTAGATTTCAATTATCAAATGAGAAATGGATCTAGAACATACCTTTTAAATATCGAAGATCTGACTTAGCCAATGCAATCCAAGCTCCTCCGTGAGGCTTATGGAGAAATATTTGCAAATAAACACAAGCCAACGAAGACAAGAATAACAGAGTCTGTTCGATATGAAACTATGTATGTGATCAAGGAATCATACAATATGGACAAATAACATTCATATAGGAAAGAAAAGTATATCCGGATTAAATAATGTGGAAGAAAGATACAACCATATGCCTTGATGTTGTCAGGTTCCTTCCAACGGTTCCTTGCTTCCCACACACTTCTAATCCACGGATTCTGAGACTGTAGATCTGATAGCTACTCACAATCTATCTTGACAAAGCAAATCCAAAGCCGCTCTAATCAAGACAAATTTCCAATCTACAAAACTCAAGATCAATTCAATCTAACTTTCTCCATGAAAGCTCCTCTCCTTTTATAAGTTGAAGAGGATAAGGTGAGGAGGTTAGGATGATCCCACTAAATCATGAAAGCGAGTAAGATCCAAACCATTCAGAGGCCACCTCACCATAGACACTTCTCCCTCTAGAAGAATCGAGAAGACTCATGTTTTTCCCACGCACAGGAATTTCTGCACCCTAGCTATAGTGCAGCCTGTGGAAACTCCGCAATATAGCTTTAGAGTAGGGTGTGGAAATCAGGCATCGTTGCACCCTGCGTATAGTGCAGCCTATGGAAATCTTCCTTAATAGGTTTTTTACAAAGGAAAATACAACTTCTTCTCTCAGGAAAAGTCCTTCTCCCTTCTTTCTTCAGGAATTCAGGCCACTGACCCCTCTGAAGGAAACATATAGGTTTACATCATTAACGTTCATAAGGGTGATGAAAATAATGTGTAACAGAGAGCCCCCAAAAGTATGAAGTTAGAATAGAGTGATAGTTGAAATATTTTGTCGAGTGTGTGTAGGGAACAAGGAAAAGTCGTTCGAAACCCTGCCAACAAACAAGGAAATACAGTACAATAATATATCATCACTGAGGTAGGCATTCCCATACTCAGAACATAAATGACTCAAAGCATAGATGTTGACATGAAGAGATCCATGTCAAGTAAGACAGATCATGGCCACCAAACATACACCGTGGATCCATGCCAATATGACTCAAATCCGAACATAGCCACCAAAAATACATTATGGATCTATGTGTTAAAGACTCAAATTTGAACATATCCACCAGATATACACTTTGGATCTATGCAATAGTACAATATGAATATACTGCAATGCAACATGAATCTGTCAGAAAAGATCCAGGGTCTTCATCTCCACCACTCTATAGTACGAATCTAGCCATGTGATTACAGGTGTTGAAGTTGAACATGGTATAAACCACTTGATTACCGGTCAATGACGAGAATCATTAACAAATGCGAGGGAAATCACCATTAATGTCAATGACTCCCAAGGTAATCTAGTACAATCCAACGAATGTGAATTAATGAGATGAATTCGAACACTCAGTGGAATCTCTCGATCAGGGGTCGATAATGAAAAACCCAATATCGAAAGCAAGGAAACCTGCCATTGAGGCATGCAAGTTCCAAGGTACCAATTAGTTTCTAAGTATAATTCCTAGAGAATTAGCTGAAGTCGATAGGAAAAGACTCGTCATATGAGGGCCTTAATGTATGCCCCATCAATGACATGAAATGGGTAACAAGATTTGAGGTAGATCACAGTAATAAGGGATTCAAGACTGACTTAGGGATGGCCGATGCAATAGAAGGCTTGAGGACTACAGAAATGGTCGACGCAATAGAAGGATTTCTGGGTTGAACTTATTTTTTGAACACATTGACGACAAAACAACTGTCTTGGAAAAACAAACTCAATAACAGGGACCATAGACCTATTTGTAATCTTACAGAGTATGATCAATATACAAGTGGATTTTCCAACCTAGACACAAAGTAAGTGAAAGGGTGTCATGTTCAAAAAGTGACTCTTCCATAGAATACAGGTTTAGATACATTTCTTTCCCAATTTTTCCCCCACCACTTCTGGTGAGTACCTCTTAATTTTTACACAAGATTGAGGAGGATAACATATGCTTGTAATATAAGCTCATCCTTCGAACAAGTCCCTCAAAGTATGTTTAACGAACCCTAGAAAGGAGTGGTTCAGTCCCATATGGGCCTTTCGATGTTTGTTTTACGAGTCCAAAGAAAGAAAACTCATAGGTTTTTCATGTTTAGAGAGTCTAAAAAAAACTTAAAGAAAACTCTGGTCCCATATGGGCCTTTCAATGTTTGTTTAACGAGTCCAAAGAGAGAAAACTCGGGGGTTTTTCATGTTTAGAGAGTCTGAAAAACACTTAAATGGAAATCTCTCAGTTCCTTTTTTGTAAAGTAATTTGATGAGACCGAAAAAGTGATAACCTACCGCTCATCGAATATTTTCTTCAAATACTTTTACAATCGTGAAAAGAACAAGATCGCCCAGCAATATTTTCATGTTTAAAGAGTCTGAAAAGAGCTTAAAGGGAACTCCAATGGGTTCCTTTTTCATATAACCTTTACGAGTTCGAAAAATTGATAAATGTTTACTCGGTTACATTCTCCTGTATTTACGAGCATGAGAAAGAACAAAGACTAAGATTGGGATTGTTTTCATTTTTATGCAAGCTTAAAACAAAACAAAACTATGTGCAAGATACCAGATATATAAAATATGCAGAACAGAAATGAAATGCTAGAAATGACAGAATAACAGTAAAATATCCAGCATAATCTTCACAATACACAGAAACGACATATGAAATAGCAACAGAAATAGCACTTTGAATCAGATAGCAATGTTCACAGGCCTCTTCGAGGGGGCAACCTCCAGTCGAGCAGTGCTTTGTTACAATAATATCCAAGCTA
>JASDQU010373588.1:10291-23286 GCA_032191745.1 Picea mariana
GAAGGACTTGACTCAAACAGAGAGGGGGGACAAATATTTCATTTTTTAACGAGCTTGACAGAAGAATAGGAACTATGCTCGAGAATCCAGGTTCAATCCCCAAACCTTTGTTTCATTTTTTAACGAGCTTGACACAGAAAAAAGAATTATGCTCATAACCTCTGTTTCATTTTTTAACGAGGTTTCCACAGAGATGCAAAAACTATCCTCGTAGGCTTAGTTTCATTTTTCAATGAGGTTGCTACAGAGATGTGAAAACTATCCTCATAACTGGTTTCATTTTTTAACGAGCTTGAAAGCAGAAAACCATGCTCAAAGATGGTTTCATTTTTTAACGAGCTTGAAATCAGAAAAGCATGCTCATAGTTGGTCTTCTTGATAATGGCTTCCAAGAGGACAGTGCTCTGGAAGGACAGCATGTCAAGGGACAAAACTCGGTCATGGATTCCAAGAGATCTTCACTCGACGTAAGAAACACACTCTTGAATGAACACATGTCGAGGGTCACAATAAGGGTAAGGAGTTTAGTCTCCAATAGCCCTACCGAAGAGATCACCATGTCAACTACCGTATCCAAGTCATAAGAGAGTGAGCTTACAGTGAGAGACTCATCTGCATTGGCAACTGAAGGCATGGGAGACAACACCATATAATTGACCTGTGGCAGGGGTGATACCGTCTGCATATATAAACCATTTTGGGGAGGTTATTGAGTTGATGGTCAAGTCAGGGCCAACAAACGAAAGTTGATCAATAGTCACAATTCTTCCGTCGTGAGGGAAATCTATCACATGAAAAAGAGTGGACACAATAAATTTCATGGCATAGACATAATCTCGCCCAAGGAGTAAATCAAAATCCAAGGGGTCTTAAACTACCATGATGTCAATAATGACAGTTCTCCCTCCCAAAGTTACGGGAAATTGAGGAAGGATCCCTAAAGGTTGATTGGTTATTCTGTTAAAAGCAAACAGAGTCTGGGTAACTGGCACAAGCTGAGGATAACCCAAATCTTTCCAAGAAAGAGAGGACAAAATATTAACGAACAAACCTTCATCTATCAGTGTCTGAGGAACGTCTCGACCACAAAATTGTACTGTAATCTTGAAAGGAATGTGAGAGGGAAGACGAGTTCTAGTTAGCACACCCCAGTCAAAAAGGATGGCCTCATTACTTGGGGGGGTTCCACAGGAGAAGGTGGAATGGCCCCTAGCAGGGTATATTCTGTATCAACAAGAAAAACATGAGCAGCATCAGGTTTACTCTCTAGCGAGAGAGTAGGATCGACCGATGACGACATCAGATTGACCACTTGGGTTTCATTCTCCAAGGGGAGAATGGGGTCTACAGGTGGAAAGGGATCGACCGATTGGGTTTCACTCTCTAACAGGAGAGTTGGATCAACCAAGGATGGGATCGGATCAACCACTTGGGTTTCACTCTCTAATAGGAGAGTGGGATCAACCAAGGATGGGATCACATCGACCACTTTTTCAACTGGTTCGACTAAGGACGTGACCAAATTGAGTACATGATCAACCGGATTGACCGACGAAGGGGTCAGACTAATCATTCCATCAAATACAGGTGGGTTGAGAGTAAGCTTGTGATAAGAAACTAGAATTTGAAGCTGAGAAGCAGTCATGTCTTCCAACAATTTCGAGGCTTCGTTCATACGAGGTCAAAGGTGAGTTAGATGACTCCCTCAGCATAACATACACGGGAACTTGACTCTACTTTTCTTCTTCCCAATAGTATATTGAATAGTTGATGGGAGGTTATTAGCATGTTGTTAAGAGGTTGACGACATGGGTTGGCGAGGGTGTGTAGACCATGCTTCTACAACCTTGGATAAACCAGGGCAATCCTTAAGAAGATGGCTACCCTTACAAAGCCTGCAAGGGTACTTGAGCTTACGGGTTGTTTGGGTGATCTTGACATCATCAACACTCCTAGGACGATTAATAGTAATTGGTTTCCTTCCAACATGTTCATTAGTGGTTGGAAGTTTGGACCTTTACTTATGTTTCTTCTTCTTAATATTCCTTTTCTTCTTCTTCTTATCCACCGGGTTACTAGCTTAAGATCTTTCACTCGGTGAAGAAAATGAAATGGAATAAGACCTTGCAAGTGAAGAAGGTGAAGAAGATCTTACTGGTGAAGACGGTGAAGGATCAACATGAGGTTGATTCTCTTGGGGTGAAGTGCTTACAACTAAAGTACTAGCTGCATTTGGGATTACCTGAGTGGAAAACAACCACACCGGCAATCCAATCATGAGGCCTGAAAGGCTCAAAGTAGCGATGTGAGGAGGACCAATGTTTTTGTAAGAAGGAAAAACAAAAGGTTCCCCTGGAGCAGGGGTTCCTTCATTGGTCGTTTCAGGAACTGACGCCATTAAATAAATATCCAACCTAGAGTCTACTAGGGAAAACAAATAGCACACGCTAAAAATCTAGTAAGCAAGCAAGCAAACAAAACCTTCTCACAATGAACGCACTAGTTGGTGATGAAATCCAACGTCGCAGAATCAAAGTAACAAAGGGCTAAGATAGATCTAGTGGAAATTTTACATTGATGACCTTCTTAACGGACTCACACCCTGGTGCAAGCTCCCATACATAATCGTGGGTATACCCTCCAAGGAGTCCGAATGAGTTTAGCCAACGTTGATTCCAGATATCGTGAAGACTTGCCCCTCCACAGTGACCTTGCGTAAAGACCCTAAAGAGATAGGCCACTTAGGTTACCAACTACAACAGTGATGCCTGGGGAAACAGTTGACAGTCCAATCCACGCGCAAGGGCAGGGTATCTAGCCCGAAATTGACTTGAAAGGCTTCCACTCATCATTGTGGGTATACCTTCAAACGACCCCCATAATACGCGCAATCTCTAGACCAAGACCAACAAAGCAGGGTGAGTAACTCTGCCAGTCTTAATGTGACCTCAGGTTTGACAGTTGTATGAGAAGGGCTTCCTCGGACAAAATGTAGCAATTGGATTTGAACTCCCCCTATCACAAGATACTATGTTTGTTTGCAACTTTGGAAAGTTATCTTTCACACCTATTCCAAAGCCCTACAACTAATCTAATGTAAGTTTGCTACCAGAAAATATAAAAATGTCTAATCAATTTTTATAAGCGCTTTATTTTTAAGGTTGTTTTTACTCAAAAAGAAAATGGCGTGGACAATATGGTGTTTTGATCGACTCGAAAATTATGCAAAGAGATGAAGATGCAATCTTTTCATTTCGATGAAATCTATGCTACTAGAAGGAGAAAAAAATTACCATTCCCATATGCACAATGTCCCAAAATTTTAAAACTCATCAATATCAGGAACTTTAGGAAATGAGCTAAAGAGACTGTACACCAATTTACGATTCTTAGCCCCCCTTGGCCATGCGGGGGATATGTTTTTAAGAATTCAAGACCAAAAATTCCAAAAATCATGCAATTTTACTACTTCAAATGCAAGGATGCCCCCAATCTAATATAAAGCAAGAAATTTATTTTTTTTTTGTTTCAAAGATAGTTAAAAGCAATAGCAACTCTCTTATAAAACAAATCAAACCAAACAAATTTTCTCTTTTAACACAAATTATTCAATAAAAGAAAAATAAGTTATTTCACCAAAAAATTCTAAAGAAAAAACAATGCTTTGTAACTGAAAGACACTCAAAGAAAGAGACCAAATCTTTCAAAAGAAAACAAAGCAAAGATGGCTAAAAGCAGTTTCAAAGTTGTCAAGCATACTGTAAACAGATCATAATCAAACCCAAAAATTCACCCCAAAACCAAATCCAAGATCTGGGTAAGGAAAAACCATCAAAAATTAAAAAAATTCACAATCGCCGCAGGCTGTCAGACTAACACAGTGCAAAAATCCTTGATCGTCACAGGCTAGACAGCAAATACAATGCAGAAACGCCACACTGTGTCAAACGGTAGGGTGCATCGATCCTATATCGTTGCACTGCCCCTCAAAGCAGGGTGCGGAAATCAAATGAAAAATGGAAAAAAATAACAAGCATCAAGGTTTTTCCAGGGAAGTTTAGCAGTCAAAGAGTCAATTTGGATCTCCCAGTGACTCAGAAAATAGAACCTAGACAATCAAAGCAAGAAAGCAAGAAAAACTAGGAAAACAATTTGTTCCCCAGTATGGTTGCCAATTTTATTATCGGGCTAACTGTTAAGTGTGGACATAAATCAATCCCCCTAGCTTCACTACAAAACTAAAACAAAACAAGACAATACACTACTCTTTCTTTAGATTTCAATTATCAAATGAGAAATGGATCTAAAACATACCTTTTAAATATTGAAGATCCGACTTCACCAATCCAATCCAAGCTCCGTCGTGAGGCTTATGGAGAAATATCTACAAATAAACACAAGCCAACGAAGATAAGAATAACAAATTCTATTCGATATGAAACTATGTGCGTGATCAAGGAATCATACAATATGGACAAATAACATTCATATAGGAAAGAAAAGTATATCTGTATTAAATAATGTGGAAGAAAGATACAACCAGATGCCTTGATGTTGTCAAGTTCCTTCCAATAGTTCCTTGCTTCCCACACACTTCTAATCCATGGATTCTGAGACTCTAGATCTGATAGCTACTCACAATCTATCTTGACAAAGCAAAGTCCAAAGCTGCTCTAATCAAGCCAAATTTTCAATCTCCAAAACTCAAGCTCAAGCCAATCTAACTTTCTCCATGAGAGCTTCTCTCCTTTTATAAGTTGAAGAGGATAAAGTGAGGAGGTTAGGATTATCCCACCAATTCATGAAAGTGAGTAAGATCCAAACCGTTCAGAGACCACCTCACCATAGAAGCTTCTCCTTCTAGAAGCATCGAGAAGACACTCGTTTTTCCCATGCACGGGAATTTTCGCACCCTAGCTATAGTGCAGCCTGTGAAAACTCTACAATCTAGCTTTAGAGTAGGGTGTGGAAATCAAGCATTGCCGCACCCTGCGTATAGTGAATTCTGTGGAAATCTTCCTTAATAGAGTTTTTAGAAAGGAAAATACAACTTCTTCTCTCAGGAAAGGTCCTTCTCCCTTCTTTCTTCAGGAATTCATGCCACTGACCCCTCTGAAGGCAACGAATAGGTTTACATCATTAACGATCATAAGGGTGATGAAAATAATGTGTAACACTTATTGATTTTTCTTTCAAGACACTAGTTAGGGGACACTTCCGTGGCATGGTGACCAGTGGTTACAATGTTACCCACAAGCATTTCACGGAAATGAGAAGGTTAGCTCGTGATGAGACCCCCTTTCTCTTGGCTATGCCACCAAGAGCCACTACCCTGGCATGGTGACCAGCTGAATGGTAGTGTCATACCACTACATGCCCATGGACCTAATAGGTTGGCTTGTGATGAGACCCCCTATCCTCCAACTAGGCCTTGATTTTATTATTTTTTCCGATTCCCCCTGTTTCTTGTTGAGAAACCTTTTATTTCTTTCTCGAGGATCCCTGGGCGAAACATCTAAAGGTTTCATTATTTGTCTTCTATCTTTTTCTAGCTAATTTTACCCTCTGGACCTTTAGCCCCTTCTTCCCACAAGGTAAGGTACAACCCTTTGCTAGCTTCACAAACCCAATGCCTAAACCAGTGTATGGGATGGATGAGAGGGGAAAATATGAAAAGTGGTAAGTATAGTGGGAATGGACGATGACCTTTCATGAAGCCCCCAGTGGAAACTCAAACTCTATGGGAACCATCTTACTAGGGCATCATGTCACTCCCCCGGGGTGTGGACAACTGGAAACGCATAAGGTCCAATCACATGTTAGAAGTAAAAATAATTAAATGTGCATATTCAAATGTTTTGAGAATCAGAGTGACACATACCATGATACCCAAACTCATAACCTCAAGGAGAAAGACCCATTGTTGTTGAAGGACCAGTCTGATGGGATGGATGTTGTTGTTGCTGACAAGGTGGAAGAGATGAAGAAGAAGAAGGATGGTCCCTCTAGGGCCAGGATAAAGTTTATATGGCTCTCAGTACTCCATGTCTAGGACCTATGGGCCTCAAGACATAATCTTCTTATTTATCCCTAGGCTAGGGGATAACATCTGGCTCCAACTCAGGGACATGTGCTCACCGTAGAGCGTATGAGAACCTCATCATCTCTGGAATAACCCGCGACCTACTTGATCTCACCATAAGATTATTAGTAATAATTTGGGGTGGTGATATCACCCCCAGCTCATATATAGTACAGAAAATGAAAGCAAGCATATATACAAATGGAAATACAACTACTCTAGCATGAAATGCACATGGTATATACAATGAATGCAAATGCCTACCTACTTACCTATCCTTGTGAAGTCAAGTCTCTGCCCCCTGATGGGGTTTAAGGAGGTGCTTTTTAACTGGTAATGGATGTCTTCTTCCTTCTAATGTAGACAAATAATAGGCATCATCGATTGACTTTTTTCCAACTCTAAAGGGTCCAAGCCAAAATTATGCACTTCCCTTGACATTAGTAGGATCTCCCTTCTTTGTGTCCCACATCCAAACTGTATCTCCCTCTTTGTAATCCTTTGTCTTGAATCTGGTTGTTTCTTGTACAACCCTGGTGTATTGTCTTGAGGGAGGAGGGTGGGGTTATGCTGTGAATACTTCTTGCTGGGATGGCTTGATCGACATGTCATCTTCTTCTTTCTTTAACAATTTGACAGTCCCAACTTCTTTGTCCTTGTATTTTTCTAGGAGTTGTTGATACTCTTCCTTCTTTGGCCATTGTATTTGATCGAAGTCTTCCTCTGAAGCAAAAGGAAAATCATCAGGGGAAAATACAAGAAGACATTCTTTGGTTGGCTCATGCATTTCACTAGTTCTAATATCATCCTCTTCCTTATAAACATTATCAAATATTCATCTTCTTGTGTAGACGAATAATCATCCAAGTCTTCATAGATGTCACATGCATCGACGTGATAATCACTCGAATTTGTATCTCTTTCTTTCTCCAGAACGATGGGGCAGGGTCCCACCAAAGCACTATCCCTTATGTATGTTTCGTGCAAATGCAACACCTCGCCATTACCTAGCGCAATATTGTTCTCATGATTGCTAGGAATATTCTGGTAACCCTTTCTCTTACTCTCTGTTATCTCACTAATATTGTCTTCTTCTGTCAAGGGAAGAGTGGGCCAGCCTAGAAATAAGAATGGATCTATTGAGTTGTATTCACTATGTCCCTAAAAGGGTGTTTGCTCATTTTGCTCAAAATGACCAGTTTGTAATAGCATGGAAGTTTGTTCGGACGATAGCTGGTCATCTGGGATTTTCTTTGTCAAAGAAGGGATTTCCAACATTTCACGAATCCTTTTAAACTTTTGTAAGATATAGGCCATACTAGTGCTCAGGTTGGTCCTATTATTGTCAGGTTTTGGAAAATGTTGGGGTAGATTTCCAACATACACTTGGGGCTCTTCAAGCTTTACCCTTGAGTTCTCATTTGTTTGGCCAAAGTATTCAATCCTAGGCTTCCTCATGTCTTGATTTTCTTGGATTTGACTTGGCATGAACTAGGTGAATATGGAATCTACAAAATTAGGTTTCTCATGAGTAGCCTTTGGGTGATAATGTTCAAAATAGGATTCCTTTCATGACCAGGGTTTAGGATCATTTTATTGTCTTGCAACATTTTGTAGGTTCAAAGTGTTCAGACAAATTTGTTCTCTTGGAGCATGGGATTTTATTGTTTGAGGAGGTCTCATAGAAAGTGGTTTTTGGATTTGTGATAGTGACCTTTCTAATTGATTGATTCTTTCAGAGATACTTAGATCCTTAGAGGGTTCATGTTGTTTTGAAAAATTTAAGGCATCTCTCATGTTTGAGAAACCTGTGCTCCATTTTCTATGGAAAGTATTGTTTTCTATCTCTAGAATCTATGGGAGGTCTGTTATTGGGTGAATCGGTAGATGCAGACATGAAATAATCCCCCTAGATCCACCTGGATCTAGAACAAAATGAGATGGAAAAAGACGCTTTCCCTAAGTTGTGATCATTGAGTTTACTACCAAAAGAGGAATAGATAACATACCTTATGAATCGCTGCCTTATATCTTTGTTGTCCTACTTCACTCCAATGCTCTTGTGGAATCAGATCTGTGACAACACAAACCAACCAACGTGAAAGAGGCAATAGTAGAATTCAATGACAACCTAAACATGTGATCAAGGAATCATGTAATAAAATACTAATCATTTTATGGGAAAGAGGAGTGTCACCATATTATATTAATGAAAAGTAGAAGATACAACAGAATTGCCTTGATGTCGCAAGTTCCCTTTTAGTGGTCCTTCTTTCCAACACACACATACACTTACTCTGAAATCCACATGAAGATAATCCACAAAAGATTGATAGAGAAATTGGACCTCAAGCATCACTAGGAACAGGGTTCTTCACACAGTCTTCAGCCTATTATTTTATCAATTCTCTGCTTAATATTGCTNGCTTAACATTTTCCATGCGAAGCCCATGATTATATAGGAGAAGGTGAAGTGTTTAAAGGGATGAGGATGATCCCAACAAATCATAGAAACCAGTAGGATCACAACCATACGGATGCCACCTCACATTCTAGAAGATTCCCCTTATAGAAACTTCATGAAACCTCTTTCCTCTTTTAGCTTTGGAACGTCGTCGCACCCTACCTATATAGCAGCCTATGGAAATCCCACGGGCCAGCTATAGAGCAGCATGTGGAAATCATAGATTTCCTCACTGTTGCATTCTGGAGGCTATAAGAGCACAATTTCGAGCTATGGAAAAAAGAGAGAGAAAGCATTCAACTTTGAGAGCAAAGTTACTCTGGAGAAATTACTTCATATTGAGTCTGTATCCCTTTGTCCCTCAAGTCTTAACACAGTGTTCAGCCCCCAAGCTCTTCCCTTATCATCAAGAGGATCTCATTATCTCTTTGCATTGAGCTTGCCTTTGGTGGAGGATTGAAGTGGTGGAGACCAGTTGGAAGGAACTTGGTTTCTTGGTTTCGTACCGTGTCGACATGGAAGTCTGTAATGTTGATACTTCTATTGATCAATTATTAATAGAAATACTTCTTTCCCTTCCTATCGATATCTTGAAAATATATGATTATTATCCATGGGCATGTTTGTAATGTTTATTAATGGATTGTGCTATCTGATGTGCTAACTCATTTTATATACCATCACTATATACTTGCATCACTTGTTTGTTGAGAACTTCTTGCAGGTGTAAAGCTTTGGATCAAAGTGCTCAACGGTGGAACGACATCAAACGATTGGATCGAGGTAGGCTTATTCCTCGTATTGCATATTAGTTTATATAGCACATGTTGGAATTGAGTTGATTTCTGCAGTCATACCTGTCTGTTTTGGTTTACCCTTGGCCATAGAGAGTTTTTCCCTTGTAACAGAATTGGCGACTCCACTGGGGAGAGATCTTCCTTCTAAGGGTTGAAGTATTTTTCCTTCTTACATTGCTCTTTTTCCTTTGTATTTCTTGCCATATCATAGTTGGACAGAGTCTGTTCACTCTGGGTCTGAGTTTTTAGCCTTTTAACCTTGCCTAGCCTTGTTTTAAAAGATATACGCCCTTTTTTCCCTAACAGCCGCATGTATACGCTTGTTGTCCCACTACAAGAGGTGTATATATGCCCTTTTCTCTTGAACAAGAGCATATACCACTTTCCCCTTGCTTGTTTGCTTGGTTTAGCGACTGTTGGGTAGGTTTTGAGGATCATTGAGCCTTCTTAGGTCTCTGTGGTACCTGTTGAGATTATCTGGGCTGACAGGAAACCTTTTTGGAGTTGAATTTTTGGGCGGTGTCTTTCTCTTTGTTTTCCGTTTTTTATTTGTCCTTGGTAGTTGGGTTGTCTGCTTAGCTGCTTGGTATTATGCTCGAGTGATTGCTTTTATACACAGTAGAAGTTATCTATCAAGTCGCTTATCAATCCATGCATTTTCTTTTTAATACATTGAAAATACAAAAAAAATAGGTATTTTGCATTGGTTGGTATTTTTTGTCTTGGAACCTTTATCATTAGCTTAGCATATTTAGCGAAAGATTGCATTTTACTTCTGAGTTGCAGAGTTAAAATTGAAAATTGCATTGTTTTTATTTAGCATACCATTCACTGAAAAGTTAAAGTTAGGCTTTGCATTATATCTACTTTTATTTTCATGCAGAGTCATAACACCATGAGTTTCATTTACATACCTCTTTGAGTGATCATGGCCAATAAAATTTACGCTTTAAACTAAAATTGATTAGTCATGATTTTATTTTTTAGGGTGCACAAACTAGCCTAGGATTTAGTGCCTTGGAATAGGATTTTGTGAGTAAACTTTTCCAAGACAATTAAATCAACTTATGTGTCTAAGACAGGGAGTTGAGAAATCCATTGTATAATTGGTAATATCAAGAGGCTTCGCTCACACCAGAGTTAATCACGAGGTCGCGCGAATTTAGCTGAAGGGATAACCCCTGGATACTCACCTAGCGTCAGAGATATTTATGTGGATTTATTCATATTTGGGGATCTTGCTAGTGCCCATACCTCTGTGAGAGGCGGTGCTTTCAAGGTTTCAGGCTTTGCTACCCCGCCCATATGGTGATCCGGACTTACGACTACTCGCCTGTGCATCGGTTATACAATGTTTTATTAGTTTCTTGACTTAGGTTTCTCATAGGTTACTTGCAGGGGTTATTCTGCTTGTATCCTGAGTCAGATAAGGGTCGGACAATACACAACCTTTATGGAGGATTACCTCTCCAGGGGGGTCTGACCGACTGGTTGTTAAGCCTACAAGGGCCCTTATAACTGATTTTGCTACCTCCAAACTTTAGCAGGGAGTCTCAGGTCCCTCTTGGACGAGGCATACCTTCTCTAGCGAGGGAGGCCACTCAGCCACTTTAGCCCATTTGCATGCATATTGGCCGTTTGACTTTTTGGTATGATCTTTGATTACTAGTTGGCCTTAGGATATCTTTTTGTTTGTTGAGATTCATAAGTCGTCATGGAGTCAGACCAGCTTCCTCGTAGGTCCCGTTGGTTGTTACAGTTACCACCAGTTTTCAAACTATTGCCTTCTAAAAGGCGTAGAGTTATCAGGAATGGCACACACACATCCACTTTTCAGACTTGTGATCCCACAAGGATGAGTACTGAGTCTAGTCTTCAGAACACTGGGAGTTCATCAACTCCCAATCCCACTATAGTTAATTTCACTCCTTTGACACCTGTAGCCACTATATTTGTAGTGTTGGAGGCCTACACCAGTACTATGGCTCGGCCCGTAGTCAATGCTTCATCTCTTGCCTCTAACCCTTTTGGGGGTTTTTTCCACTCGTCGAGTTACAATGTTTAGACCATCCCCATGGCTACTAGTTTGTTTTCTTATGGTATGCCAAGTTTCACTTCACAATCTTCGACTGCCATCCCAGCTGTTGGCCATAACTCTAGCCTTGGACTTGGGGGCACCACACCTCCTTACACTCCCTTTCTGTTTGGTAGCTCTCATGTTCTCCAAGCGAATCCTAATGTAGGAAGTGTCCCCTTCCCTAACCCCGGGTCTAATCCCTCTACGACTGGATGGAATAACCAAGCTGGCAAACAAGTTTCACCCTATATCCCTATCCCCTCGGTGTTGAATTCAACCAATACTTTTGGCATAATGAATCCACTTCAATCCTCCAGATTCCCACCCAGAGGAGGTCGGTATTATGTATTGGGCACCCCCCAACCTAGATCTAATCCAATTGGGGGCATTTTTAACAACCCTCAGTTTGGAGCTAATCCAACTGGGGGTAATTTTCATAACCCTTATCAAAACATTCCTGTTGGAATGATGCCCAATCCATATTTCACGAATCCGCCCGGAGGAGGGTCTTTTAATTTCGGACAAGGTTCTGGTCCTTACCAGAACCCTGGATGGAACGCAACTCCTAATACTCAGTCTTTTGCAGGAGGATGGGGTCAGGTGTCACAACCCTGTATTCCCTTTCTGGCCATGCTTAATCTGCATGATTTGTCTAAACTAATGAACGACCTGGTGAGTCATGATCCCACATGGCCCCTTGTCCCCACCAAGCTTCCGTCAGACATTCCAAAGTTTGAAGGTAAGAATGGCGAGGACCCTGGTGATCACGTCACTACTTTTCACCTTTGGTGCTCATCGAATTATTTGAATCATGATTCTATTAGATTAGGATTGTTTCAGTGCACTCTTATTGGGATTGTGTCACAATGGTATATTGAGCTACCTAGGGGAACATATGGGTCTTTTCAACAGTTAGTGCTAGCCTTTCTTAACCATTTTCAACTACCCATTCATTACGATGTTGGCCTTGAACTTTTGTCAACTTTACGCCAGGGTTCTAGCACTCATATTTAAGACCATATCCAAGAATGGCGTAGGCGAAGACGGTTAGTTAAGACTCCCATACCCCCGGCCTTTCTTTTCGAATGGTTTTTAAAATCTTTGCACTCTCTTATTTCAAAGGACGTTGCTACTTCTGGGGTTTTCAGCGAGGAAGAGGCCATTTTTAGAGCCCAACAATTCGATTTGATCTATGCTCAGTCTGGGATGTTATACCACCTTCTTCCCGACGCACTGCAGTCGATTCATGATCCTAGACAGGGTCCTAGGCCCCATGTCAATGGCATTGTGGGGTCTACCAATGTAAATTCCACAGACTCGGCAACGAAGTCTGCCAGAGGACCAGCTTCATCTGGATCCTCCAAACCCACCCAATTGGTGGATGTACATTCCATGCAATCATCGAAAAACCCAAATGGTGACCAGCAACTAGATGGGAATAAATAGAAAGGTCGAAATAATCGTAGAGGTGGGAAGAATAAACCCAAGGAAAAGAATAATAATGGAAAACAGAACGATAATGCTGGAGAGGGCATGAAATAAAAGCGTAAGGTTAAGTTTCCTTGTAAACTTTGT
>JASDQU010373588.1:23324-37006 GCA_032191745.1 Picea mariana
GCTCTTCAAAAGCTAATACCAGCCTAGAAGCTCCTCCTCCACCCCTGTAGATGAATTTACAGATCGAGAAACCAGAGCCACCACCTCATATTCTGAAAGGAGTATTCAAGCGCTCTACCCATAGCCCTAATGATAAAACCGCCCATAACTACTTTATTGTTGAGGATCTGGGCCAAACACCTTGTGCGATGTCTGCTCTGGAGGTACTCTAGACATGTCCATCATAGAGGAATGCCTTACTCTCTACCTTAGGAGCTCTAGAACCTAGTGGCTCGAAGATCATCAAGTTCGATGTCACAGATGTGAAGCCTCGCCTACCCTACCATGTGGCTTCCCAAATCCATGTGCAGTATTCTAAATATACCATCAAACGAGCGGTTGTTGATGAAGGTGTTGCCACTTGCATGATGTCCTTAGCCTGCTGGAAAGCTATAGGTTCTCTAACCCTTTCAAAGACGTTGACCATGTTGACCACATTCAACGGTCATTCCTTCCACCCTCATGGTATTCTCCCTGCCTTTCCAGTCCAGTTAGGTGGGAAGATGGTAGAAGTGGAAGTAGAGGTAATTGATGCACCTCTCGATTATAACCTGTTACTAGGTCGCAATTGGACTTATGTTATGGTCGTCGTCGTATCATCTGTTTTTTGCACGCTTTGTTTTCCTCATCAAGGGGATATTGTGACGATCGACCAGTTATCCTTTGCGTACTCTAGCCTGAACATATCTGTTGGACCGTTGATCCCTGTGGTCAACAATTCTCAGTCGACAACTGAGAATATTGGTGTCGGAATGTACTCTTCCCTCATGGGTACTTTCGACTTCTTGGCACCGATTCACCACATTTACGCCATTTCCAGTATGCCCGCTTTAGTAGAGAGGTCCATCCCTTTCTACACTTATTATTTCAATGACCCTTGGACCCTACCTTCTCCGACTTCATTGATTGAAGGTCAGTCGCATGCTAGCATGGCTATGCCACCATCGACAGCAGAGATTGCATAGCAATCTATCCTTGACTCTTTTGTCGATCCCGATCCTTTTCCCTCATAGACGGTCGAGGAGGATCCAGTTCTCAGGCCCGTGTGGGCCACTTCGTTATCTTGTCCACATGATTTCTTGGATGAGACTTTGCCTTCGGACAAATCCATCCTTGTAGCCATGAATGTTTCTGAGAGACCTTGGGACGATATGCATCATCGATCTTATTTTAACCCAAGTCTTGAATAAATTGAGTAAGATGATTTTAGATCTACCCTGAGTGAGATAGTCGGTCACTCTGTAGTTCCACTTGATACACATGGCATTTACGCCGAAGGGAATATGGCGAATATTTCTCCCACCGTCCAAATCAATATCTCTCATACCCCTAGCAAGATTGAAAACGTAAATATAGGTGCAGATTGTTCACGAGAAGAGATTCTGATCTACACCAACCTCTTCAAAGAATTTTGAGACGTATTCGCTTGGTCATATGAAGAGATGCCAGGGATCAACCCCCATATTGTCGAACATGAGATTAGGACTTACCCGGATACTAAACCCGTTCGACAATGTCTTAAAGCTGTTAATCCTAGGAAGGCCCCCGCTACTAAGGCAGAGGTAGAGAAGCTACTTAATGTCGGCTTTATCTGTCCGGTTCCCTTGACCGAATGGGTATCCAACCCTGTTCCTGTGAATAAAAATCAAGGAACCATTCATGTGTGTATGGACTTTCGCGACCTAAACAAGGCTTTTCCTAAAGCTAACTTCCTCGTGCCTTTCATTGATCAGATTCTTGATGAGTGTGCGGGAAGCAAAATATTTTCTTTTATGGACGGATTTTCAGGCTATAACCAAATTCAGATCAAACCCAAAGACCAACATAAGACGACATTCATATGTCCTTGGGGCACGTTTGCAAACCGAAAAATGCCTTTCGGCCTAAAAAATGTCGGAGAAACCTTCCAACGAGCCATGACTTTCTCTTTTCATGATCTCAAACACATAGTCGAAGCTTACCTCGATGATCTTGCTTCTCACTCTCACAAGAGAATGGATCATGCTACACACCTTCGACTAGTTTTTGAAAGTTGTTGCTACTATAGAATCCGACTCAACCCTCATAAATGCATCTTTTGCATTAGATCTGGCTGTCTCTTCGGATTCTTAGTCTCCGAGATAGGGATCATGGTAGATCCACTTAAGGTTGAGGCAATTCTTCGGTTGCCTCCCCCGTGCACGATTAGACAAATTCAAGGTTTACAAGGGAAAGCTAACTTTTTGCGTCGGTTTATTGTGAATTATGCCAATATCACTAAGGGTTTCATGCACCTATTGAAGAAAGACACCCCGTTTATCTGGGATGAGTGAGCCCAGTAGTCTTTTGATGCTTTAAAGAAAACTTTGGTATCAACCCCTCTGCTGAAATCTCCTGATTACAGTAGAGATTACTTGTTGTATATCGTCGCATCTGAAGAGACCATTGGTATGGTTCTAGTTCAGGAGGATGATGAGCTCCGCGAGCACTTCATCTACTATCTCAATCGAAATTTAGTTGGTCCTGAATGGAATTACTCGCACGTTGAAAAGATAGCTTTGGTTGTCGTCCATTCAGTCCAACGTTTAAGACACTATATATTGCTTTGCAAAACTACTGTGGTTGTCGATGCTAATCCATTTCAATACATCCTCACTAGACGTATCATAGGCGGAAAATATAATAAATGGATTGTCATCCTACAAGAATTTTATCTCTACTTTGCTTCGNTCCAATTTCCCATGATCAGACGAAGATGTCATTCATGTCGATTCATTCATGGATGAACACATTTTCCTTGTCTCGTCGTCCAACCCCTGGTATGGAGATATTTTTTTATATCTTCAAACCTTGAAGTTCGCTCAGCATCTCTCGCGAGATGATCAACGGTGTGTTAGATACCAAGCCAAAAAGTATACAATCATCGACAACACTTTGTATTGTCAAGGAGTAGATAGCATCTTATGTCGTTGCTTAACTCACGAAGAATTCGAGTTAGTCCTTAATGATTGCCACAAAGGGGCTTGTGGCAGTCATCTATCTGGGCTTGCAACAGCCCAAAAAATCTTGCGAGACGGTTAATTCTAGCCCACCATCTTTAAAGATTGTATTGAACCGGTTAAGAAGTGTCACCCCTACTAGGTGTTCACTCAAAAAATGCGCTCGCACCCAGCCCCTCTCCACCCAGTCATTACCGCCGGTCCCTTCACTAAGTGGGGAGTAGATTTCGTTGATTGTAACCCAACTTCGGTTGGGGGGAATCAACACGTTATTGTGGTTATCGAATACTTCACCAAGTGGGCCGAAGCCATGCCTACCATGAAATCCGATGGGAATACTGCATCTTTTTTCGTATTCAACCAAATTATCGCGCAGTTCGGTATCCCGAGTGAGATTGTCATTGATCATGGCAGTCATTTTCAAAATGGAATGATGATAGAACTACCATCTAAGTTGGGGTTTAAACATGATCACTCATCTCCTTATTAACCCCAAGAAAATGGGCAAGTAGAGGCCATCAATAAGTCTCTCAAGACCATTTTGCAAAAAACTGTCGGTCGGAGCAATTCCAACTAGCACATCATGTTATATCCCGCACTTTGGGCATACCAAACCTCGGTTAAGACTACCACCATTTTTTCTCCTTTTCAGTTAGTAGACGGTGTGGAGTCGATACTTCCCGTTGAATGTGAAATCCCTTCTCTCAAATTAGCAGTTGAGCTCCTACCTGACACTTCGGATTTAGAGTGACGCCTTGTACACCTAGAGAGTCTTGATGAATAGCATTAGGATGCCTTTACAGCTATCAAGGCAAACAAGAAATGTGTCAAGGTTCAGTATGATAAGTCTGTCTGTCCCCGGTTGTATGATGAGGGTGACTTGGTCCTCTTGTATGAACAAGCCAAAGAACCGCTAGGGGCAGGCAAGTTTAAACCCATGTGGCACGGTCCTTATATCGTGCGACGTGTTCTAGAAAAAAGAGCCTACGAGTTGGAAGATTATGAAGGGAATAAATTTGTTGAGCCCATAAATGGGCTCTACTTAAAAAAGTATTACGCTTGAGCCCTGGGCTTGGGCGAAACCCTTTATATACTAATGTAAATTTAGTTTATATACACCTCTTCCCCTTTTTTGTCTTTGGCTTGCTTATCGAGTTTTGCCTTTTGTTGGCAGATGTCAATGGAATCTTTGGTCTACGTAGGATTCGCAGACGGAGCCAGTCATCATACATGGAACTTAGCTTCCACCGCTTGGGTGATTTACTCGTCCAAGGGTCTGCTGGTATCTTCAAGTGGCATATGCCTAGGGCCATCCACAAATAATGTGGCCAAATATAGCGTCATTATAGAATTATTGCGCGATGCTATCTCACATGGTATTCGCTCTATAGAGGTGTGCCTGGATTCTTAGTTAGTCGTACGTCAGTTAAACGATCGTTACCGTGTGCGTGATTCGACGTTACTCTGTCAATTCCTACGGGTGCGTCTTTTAGAACAACAATTTGATTTTATTACATATTTTCACATTCCTAGAAGTTCTAATCATGTATCCGATGCCTACATTAATTATGTTTTGGATTGGCATTTGTCACATTAATAAATCAAAGAAGACCATTAAATCAATGTACACGTTGTAATATATAAGTACAACCGAAGATCCCTCTTTTTATATTTCCAAAAAATATGGTGTTTTATATTACAAAATTGGGGCTAAAACCCTCAAAAATACATATACAGCCGATATACATGTCCTGTGACATCTATGCATGTGGCGTCGGATGAGTCTCGTGATAGCAAACCACGGCGTTGGTGAGACGTCAAAAGAGTCGTACCCATGCTCTAGGTGCACCGACAACCTGCCTTTGCATGGCTTCAGGTAGATCCTCCACCTGAACCATAGGAATCCTCCGTGTCAAACGCAACAGGTTGCCCTGCACGTTCTAAAGGACTCTCTCCGCCTCTCCTCCCACTGCCTCATCTGCCCAGTGCCTCCGCCTGTGTCGTAGGAATCCCTCTGGTCATTGCGGACCCATGTCTGCAACCAATAAAGTATTGAGTTAATATTTAAAAACACCATCCAAAAAATATTTTTGTTCTTTTAAAATACAAAAATACAAAAAATGAAATATATAAAAAACATTGTTTACCTATGGCACCGTAGGCGACTCCTGGTGGAAACGGCATGTCAGGATCACCTCTGAAATCAATTCTTGCATAGGGATAGTCATCCAGAGCTATGATTTTTCTCCTCCACCAGAAGAAACAATCATCGTTGTAGGGTGTCACCACCCTACCTCCCCCCTATCGTCTCATGACCTCGACCCATCGCGCCATAGCTGGATCCCGTGGCTCTCTAGGAATGATCTCCACTCTAGGTCCCAGGCTTGGGATCCACTCGAAAAAAGAAGCTACAAAGGATA
Source organism: Picea mariana (assembly GCA_032191745.1). Taxonomy (NCBI): domain Eukaryota; kingdom Viridiplantae; phylum Streptophyta; class Pinopsida; order Pinales; family Pinaceae; genus Picea; species Picea mariana. The sequence continues at coordinate 28,762 of JASDQU010373588.1, forward strand.
GAGGCAAACCCAAAGTTTCTCTTTGCCCCTTCCTTGCACTCTGTCAGCTGACCCTTCATGTTGGTCAGCAATGAGGTACACAAATCGTACAAGGTAGGTCTCGCACACTTCAGTGCATAAAACATAAGCGGTCTCGATGCTTGATGCAGTGAGGCCGACCCTATGATCCTAGTAAGAACGATCACAATAATCTTCAGGCTAAGGTTACCTATAGCCCGGATAGGGATTTGACTTCCCACCATGGGAGTCCCTGCAACACAGTGGGCCTCAATGTATTCTTCAACCTTCATCCCACTTCTGGTGCAGCGTGACTTAAGTTCCACGACCTCTCCTCGACGTGAAAGTCCTGTCAAGAAGTAGATGTCCTCTACTTCGATCCTTAATGGTTTCCCATCAAGGATAAATCTCTTGCTATCTGGATCCCAATAGCCCACCAACATTTCCAATAACCTCACTTGGGCCCTCATTCCTTTGAGAGCCCAAAACTTGTATAGACCGCATCTTTTTTATGCCGCTTGATCCACCGGATCCCTTTCCACTACTACATCTACCTCCTCATGCTCTCTCTCCCTCCACTCCAACACCGTCCTGCAAAAACCAAATCAATTTTTGAGTTAAAAACTTTTTTTTTTGCCATTTTGCGCACGTATACGCAGTTTATCCAAGAACAGTCGTGGGTAGGGCCTGATATACACCCCCTGTAGTTCACACAGGGGTTTATATCTGGTCGTATACGCGACATATTAGTAGAAACCCGCGTATGCCGAAAAACACAATTTGCGCCCTTAAAAACTAAAAAAATGGAGCCCAATTCAAAATTGTAAACCATTGAATTTGAAGAGGATGGGATGAAGAGTTACCTGGACTAGATGGCTTGCGATTCCGTTGCCTATTGCTCCCGTGATCACCGTTTGAATTCCAGAGGTATGTTAGTCCAAATTGCACTATTTTGGGTGAAAATGAAAATGACATAGTAAATTGTGATTTTATTACTATTTATAAAACATTTTTACCCATTTGATATAGTTTATGCCATTATTTTGTCTAATGGACTAATTCAAAAGTGGTTTTAAGCTGGTTTTTATAGTTTCGACTCAATTTTCTTACAGATTTCAACGTCATGGTTCGTTGTTCGTATCTTCAGGCAGGTATATTCATAACCTAGCATATAGGATAGGTATTCACTACATCGTGCAGTTTTGCATTATCCTCCAATTACCACTTTTTACGCCTTAGGTATGAACCCATTTATTGCGACGCAATAACCTCCATCTGTTATCATAGCATCATTAATAAATGGTAGAAACTTATCAAACACGGGTACCCTAGTTAGAACCTCTTTGTCATTTGGGGCCCATGCCGAGATTTTTTCCTTAAGACCGGGAGTCTATTAGAATTCGATACATGACTTTACAATAAGCCTCATTTCTCATTCATGCACACGTGGCCTTATTACCCACGGAATCCCAAAAACATGAGTCTTAGTTAAGCTATTTTTCCGACTCGTTACTAAAATTGAAAAGATCACCGAGTGAACTTGTCTTCTTCACACTCGTAAATTGGATTTGAAAAGATGTCTATTTGGCACAAGTTTACCCCTTTTTCACACCAAGTAGACTAAAAGATATAAAAAAGGACATTTTTTAGCATTAAATTGTGATTGCATCTCATGACCTTGCTTGCAGTATTGAGCCTTTAGCTGGTTCTTGCTTTGCGTTATAAACCATGGCCCAAGCAGTTTGCATCCTCAACCAAGCAAACCCTTGCCTATATCCTTCACAATTTGACACCCTATACCATGGAGGGAACATCACCCTGAGTGTCCATCTCTCGCATGCATTTCCTTGCATTGATCATAGGCACGTTCCACTGCTGGAACTAGTTTTTCTTACATGCGACACTCGTTCCCTCCTCTGTATCATAGCATTCACTTTTTATGAAAAAACAAAAAGATGGGTGGGAAGGGAGTACTATATTGTAATTGGCAGCAATCATGTCGTCTTTGAACAGAGCACAAAGTTATTGAGTCCTTGCGTCATCATAATTTTGGGTTTAGCATGGCCTTAGGAAGTTGATCTCGTTACAAAATTTTCTCTACTGACTGGTTAATTTTCCAGCCACTATAGAGAACATTATGGATGCCTCCTGCATCTAATTGTCAAATCATTAAGTTTATGCTGTCAGAGTCCACTGTATGTCTCACACTCTTGTTCAAAGGAAGTCTATCAACCAGTGTCGACCACTCCTCAGAAATCTTAACTTCGCATGTCGGCCATACCCTTAGTTTGTCTAAGAATCACATGATACTTTGGTCTTATGATGCACCCTGGCCCTACTTTCATCATTGGTAGGTCACCTTGAACCCAGCAATCGACATTTCATCATGGGTTGTTGACTGGGTGGTTTCCCTTGTGTTCGACGGCAAGACATCTATTCACACTTTGGGATTTGTGCAGTGTCTTGGATGCCATTAGCCTTATTGGTGGTTTCCTCGCCTTTGTTAGCAGTTTTCATCATTGGCTGCTATTCAGAGGATATTTTTAGTGTACCACTTGCATTTGGCACACATGAAAGACGCACAGGGTCGTTGGTTCGTAAACATGTTCTTCATCCGATATCCACCAAATCATGAAGCTCCTGCTTTGTTCCTCGTGCTGACTTATGAGAGATGCCTTAATGCTCTCCTTTCAGCGAGTCTTTTTCCATCGACTTCAGCTCATGTATTCTGGATACGAGACTTAGAGTTTTATGAGTACCTTGAGGTTTGCAGTCATTAGTGGCAGGCTCTCTCACCATTGATAAATGGGAATACATCAATGTATCCTGATCAATGGATCTCTCAAATGTTCGACACCAGTTCCTTTATTCATATTTGTAGAGATGTACTCGGTGCTTTGATACCTACTTTTATCATTGGTAGGTTGTCTCGTGTTTGTTAACGATATACCTCAATGACCGGTAATCAAATGATGTCTCATCGTGTTCGACCTCAACTCATTTATTCACATGATGTAGAATTGCACCATTGGCGGATTGTATTGAAGACTTGAAGACATCACTTTGTAGACACAGCTTTCCTGAGCTGTTGCTTCCATTTCATCGGACCAGTACCTATTTGACTTCAGCGATCATGGGAGATTAGATTGTACTCCATGGTATACAGATATCATCAGATTGATTTTGAGACTGGTTTCACTGGGCCTTGTTTGTGACTATGACAACTATTGGAACATAACCGCATTTATATTTTCCTACTCATGGCCATGAACACTTGTTGGTATATTTTCCACATGGATCTGCAATGTATTTTTGGCAGCCATGTATGCAAAGTTAGTACATAATGTAATGAGCAATTTAGTTTGTCCAGCTGGTTCTCTACCACTCCACTTCTGAGTTATTTATAATGTATTTCGGCCATCACAGATACTCCTTTGATCTCACACATTAGGGGGCATATGTTATAGCAAGATTTATCTCACCATTGCTATCTTGCACAGAGGGCCTTATTCCATTTCCCTATGCAGACTTATCAACCCCCTTTTTGATAAATCCAGAGCCAAAATTATATATTTTTCAACATATACGCTACCTAATTGCTTTGCAAGATGCGTATATGCTTGCTTCTCCACTACAGATCGTGTATATCGGGATTTGTGCCAGAAAATATAAAATGAGGTCAGGTTTCCATGTCACGTCAAATGATCTCTGATCTTTGGCCTTCCATATACTGGAAACGTTCTGACTCGGCCCTTCAGTTGCATTCTGGAAGCTATAAGAGCATAATTTCGAGCTATGGAAAAAAGAGAGAGAAAGCATTCAACTTTGAGAGCAAAGTTACTCTGGAGAAATTACTTCATATTGAGTTTGCATCCCTTTGTCCCTCAAGTCTTAACACAGTGTTCAGCCCCCAAGCTCTTCCCTTATTTTCAAGAGGATCTCACTATCTCTTTTCTATGAGCTTGCCTTTGGTGGAGGATTGAAGTGGTGGAGACCCAGTTGGAAGGAACTTGGTTTCTTGGTTTCAAACCGTGTCGACACGGAAGTCTGTAATGTTGATACTTCTATTGATCAATTATTAATAGAAATAATCATTTCCCGTCCTATTGATATCTTGCAAATATATGGTTATTATCCATGGGCATGTTTGTAATGTTTATTAATGGATTGTGTTATCTAATGTGCTAACTCATTTTATATACCGTCACTATATACTTGCATCGCTTGTTTGTTGAGAACTTCTTGCAGGTGTAAAGCTTTGGTTCAAAGTGCTCAATAGTGGAATGACATCAAACGATTGGATCGAGGTAGGCTTCTTCCTCGTATTTCACATTAGTTTATATAGCACATGTTGGAATTGAGTTGATTTCTACAGTCATACCCGTCTGTTGTGGTTTACCCTTGGCCACAGAGAGTTTTTCCCTTGTAACACCATGCTCCACAGCCTACGATCTAAGACTCAATATCTACCCTCCCTCGTCCTCTCTAGCTCCACAGCTTCTACAAAATAGGTCTTACAGCAAAACATTACCTATCGCATCAACTCATGCGTAACTACAATAATCAGAACCGAACAACACAAAAGCCAACCCCCTATGATACCTATGTATCATTATTTATACATTTCGGGCTCTTCAGCCGTTTACAATACATTACCAAAACCCTAACCCTATTGTCGTTAGGTATTCCTTCCATGCGTGCGTGATGTTCTTCCTTCTCGTTGTTGCTTTCCTTGCATGTGCGCGTGTTGTGTTTCCTTCCAGATGTCGCTTCACTCGTGCATGCTTTCTTTCCCAAAAACGCCATGCTTTTCCACTTTGGCCTTTGGCCTACCTCCAATAGGCCCCCAACATTTACATGTGGCTCGTCCCAAGCCACCTATCCTTTGTGTGCTTCTTCGAACTCCTTGGTGATTGCTTGGAACTTTTCCCTGAGTTATGTTGCTTGTGTCTGCACCTGCGCAGGATTCTCCTTGAGTGTGTCCACTATATGGAGTATAATTTCATCATTGATCAGTTCCATGCACTCTGCCTGGGTCTATGCTATATGTGCCTTGGCCTCCTCTACTTGTGCCAGGACTTCTGCTACCCATTCCTGCAATGGTTCCATTTGAGCATGTCGCTCATGTTTCTGTGTTTGTGTGGTAGTGAGCTTGACCTGTCATTTCTTCATCTCTTGTGTTCCCTTGATGTGTTCTGTAATCGATATTGTCTTCTGCCTCTGTTTGAGTTATTGGATCATTGGGTTGATCCTTTCTTCTTCCTTCTCCCACTTTTGGACCTATTGATCCTCCTCTAACTTCGTCCAAAGCTGCACTACTTTATCGAACAAGTCAGTTGTTGTGTTAACCTACTGCTCTATTTCCTGCAGTTGCGTTGTTGCTTCCTGCTTCCTTTGCTCCTTGACCGCTGGTGGAGTGGTAGGTATGAGCTGCTCCCAGAGATTCTTGATCTCCTTCTGGTATTGATCGATTTCCTGTGCAATCCGATCAATCTTTTCTACTGTTGTGATCTCATCCCTTTGCGTAGCCTGTGGAATATTCTTGTAAGTTCCTGCCACTTTCTGCTCCAATCCTTTTGTGAGCTCCCTTTCCTCCTGGGTCTCATATTTAGCCTGCTCATATACTACTTCTGGCGCGTCCCATTTCTTTGTTGCCTGCTTCAATTCGGTTAAGTGTTTGCAAGTGAGACTGTACCTTGTGGTTTACACTAACCTTCAACCAGTGTAGTGCCCCTAATGGTATTCTTGTCAACACAAGTTGGATTTGGCTTAAGTCCTTCAAGGGTATCTGTCCCACAATCTCATCCTTGTACATCATACTAGGTTTGATATGGAATGTTACGTGTGGCTACACTATTCCCTGGACTAGCTCTCGTTCCTCTTCTTGCACTCTTCCTTCTGGTTGCGATGCTAATGGTTCGAGTACCCTGTTGCTTGCTAGCTGCCCTTCTCTGATCTGCTTGAGGAGTTGTCACATGTCTTCCAATTGTGCTTCAATACTATCCCTGTGGTGTGTCACATCATCAAATTCCTTAGATAAACAATCCTAGACCATTCGGGCTATCATTTCCCCATCGTCCTCCGTGATCGTATACTCTGGTAGTGTTCTTTCGGCCTTTGATTTATTATGCGCGCCTCCCATCTACGTGGCTGGCATCTTATTTGCCCCTGTTGTTTTTGGGTTGGACCTTGCTTCGGTCTCTTGCGCGGGCTCGGCTTGTTGTTGTTGCTCTGTGGTCAGCTGTGTCTTATCCTTCTTTCCGTTCTGGGTCCCTATCTTCATTAGCCCTTCTTCTGTCTGCATTGTTTTTCCTTGGCCCGTTCTTCATCTCTTGGGCTCTTGGATTTCTTTCGGTTAGGTTTCTTCCTGCTCTGCCTCTTCTTCTGCTGTCGTTTCTGACACTTCCTGGGTGATGGCTGGAATCCTCCATTCCTTGTCCCATTCGTTGATGACCATGTTGATGTCACCCTCTATTATATAGTAGCGCATCTGTAGTCACTGTTTAGCCGGATCCTTCCTTGCTTATATCCACATTGCGTGTCACGTGGCCTAGCAATTGGCGATGTCTGCATATCACGTGACAGCTTCTGGTGTTATTCTCCACACCTTGGAGATGGATTCTTGTAGGTCGCATAGGTATCCCTCAAAGATAGACTCGTTCGCCTTTTTTCTCCTCAACTCTGGCCTGTCTCTGAGCAACATATATCTTTCCCCTTGATTTGGTTTGGTTCTAGTGCCAAAAACTATGTACCTTGGCTCTCTCCATCCCATGAAGGCTATTAGTGTGATCAACCATGAATAGTGGAACTCTATTCCTAGATCTTGTGCATCCTTGCAGTCATCTAGAAATAGGTTCAAGAGGTACAGTGCCCACCTCATTAAGGTTCCTTCTACGCACTGAGTTGCAACTGCAACAACCCCAGCTGGGACTTCCTCCCTGCGACATTTTCTTAGCAGCTTGCAGGCTAAGAGTTTTGCACCCAATTGTGTGGCTGCATCGTTGATCCTCTTCATAATGATCCTTCTTGTCCCCTTGTCGGTGCCATACTTCTTCTTCATCTCTTCTGCTAGTACTTTCTCCTCGGTTTTGTCATCAAAAAATAGCGCGGGATTCATGCCCCAAATTAGTAACCCTGTTATTTGTGCGATAAGCTCAACATCTATTGAGACACATTTGTCTAATCGGAAGTCACCANGTTGACCCCTGCCAAAATGTGGTAGATCTACGAGACCTAAAATTCATGTCCTCTGCAATCTGGTTGCCCATTGGAGTGGTTGATCAAGTGGTTACCCAAACCGACTCATGCCCACCGTCTCCATGTATACTCGTTTTGCAAGTTCTGAGAACTTTTCTTCGTCTGATATGTCGTGGTCTGAGTATTTGAGCTTCCCGATGTGACCCAGTAGCTTTGGTCCTACCTGTACCGGCCCATCTAGTATGCGTGGTAGAACAATTTTTGCTACCGGTTTCTTGCGAGGTTATCTGGGTATCTGTATCATGTCTTTCTTCTATTGTGGTTGCTGGCTCGAAGTTCCAGCGGTTTTCGACCTTTCCTCAGTATACCGTTCTGGCCCCGCTAAGACATTTTCAACCCTATCCCCTATTGGGTGGTCTAAGATTGTCATTTGGGACTCATCTGGCTCCACTGTTATTGTTGGGTTTAGTGTTGTGCCATTGACTTTCAGAGCTTCTTATGTATTCTCTGGTTGCACCTCCTTCAGGGTTTCTGCTCCCTGGTTCTACGGCTCATGTACTTCTATCGGTATGTTTGTATGTTGGCCCTCCGGTGCTAGTTGTTGGATTTCTTCCAGTATGGGTGTTGAGTGCACCGATGTTGTTTCCGGAGATGGGATATCGTCGACATTGACGATATCTGGTGGTTGTTGTTCACCTTCTCTCGCATATCCTCGTGACCTAGTGTGAATTCTATTTTTCCTAGTGGTCTGGCTTACTTCTGCTTGCTTGGGCGGTGCCATGGCAGTGAATGTCAAATGCTTGCTGGCTTCGAATGGTCTCTATGATCTTTGTGAACTCTCTCTGTTCTCTTTAGCCTCTGTTGTTCTTTGTTTGTTCTCTTTTCATGAATAGACTAATGGCTCCCTTGTCTGTGTGTTGTATGGCTTTCCCATGAAGCCTGTCGAGGATGCTTCCTTGATTACGAGTTTAATGCACCTTAATTACTGGTTCAATGCATCTCCAGTGGTTTTGTACTTGCCATTACTTAGCCTTTCCATCTCCAGTTGGTG
>JASDQU010373588.1:42157-63681 GCA_032191745.1 Picea mariana
GAACAAAAACCTCATCAAGGTTAGTGGGTCCAATCATGAATACAGTATTTCTAATATGTGCAGGTAAACCTCCTATATACTTCATAAGGGTTTCATGTGTATGTAAAGGGATATCTAACATCAATGCCATTTTTCGAAAGTCGTCTGTGTATTCTTGCACTGTTTTTCCTTTCCTTAGTTTTAAAGATTGTCATTCCATTAATGCTTTTTCTTTATAACCCAAAGGATAGAATTGTTTCCTAAGTGCAGAAATGAAACTTTGCCATGATGGAAATACATTACCCACTTGTTGTGTTCCGTTTTGCAACTTGCTTTGCCACCAAATGAGAGTTGTACCTGCAAGTCTCAAAGATGTCAACTTGATTTGTGTGGCCTCATCCTTGATCTGTTGCACACTGCAGTAAACCTCCATCTATCTAACCCAATTGTCAAGTCTCTATGCATTAACTTCACCATCATATATGGGAAACTCAAATTTAACATCAAGTTTTAATAATGGCATTTAATTCTTATGTTTATGAACATGTTTTTTTGCATTGGATTTAGAACTTGAACTTGAAGAAGAAGGAGGTGAAGGAGGAGTCTGAGGAGGATCCTCTTCCTCATCACTTTTTTCCTTTGAAGATTCACCCAGATCTGGTCTTTTTCGTTCCAAGTAATCCTTGTACAAAACTTTCACCATCTCCGACATAGCAAGGAAAGTTTTCCGAAACTCTTTCTCATCCTGAGAAAGCCCTTCTTCTGATGCCATCTTCTCACTGTGAGAATCTCTCTTTCTCAATCCAAGCAATGGATTCTCTTTAACAAGATCACCTTCACCATGTTGTAGCTTTTCCCTGGTTAACATGCAAAACTCAAATCCAAACGTCAACTAGCTCTGATACCACTTGATCCGGAAAGATCTTTTAATGACTGTGGTTGAGTTATTAATTGCATGTGTTAATTAACCATTTATGAAGTTGAACCAAAGAGGATGAATTTAATGAATAAACATAGAAGCCATAAAACAATATACATATCTAAACATAAGCATGAAGAACAACAAACCATAACAAGAGAAGTGATAACGGAGTTCGACAAGGTTGCCTACGTCTCTGGGCCTTTGTCTCAGTGGGGAAGGCTTCTTTATTAATTCTTCAATGCTTGCAAAGTACATCAAATGGACTCCATTCTAATCTCGTTGTGTTCTACTCAACTTCATAAATCCAATGCAACTGACGACACTGAAAAAGGCTGAATATAGCCTCCGAAAATGGCCTCCAAAGTTCTGCTCCTCAATAGCTCCCCTGCATAAAAATGGCTTTGGCTTTGCTTTGCTTCAACATAACTCTTCTCTAACTATTCCCCCATGGCCTCAAACAGGCCTGGTTTTTATAGATCTGAATTGGTTATCCTTCCCCAACTTCCTCCCAAAATCTAGGCTCAAAAAGAGCTCAATATCTCCCAAAAATGGCCAAAATCTTCAATAACAGGCCTAAAAATCAAATAAAAATCCCAAAAACCATATAATAAAACCCACTCTGTAACAAAATTCAAAAATACACAGAGTAGCCCCCTAAATCAGGCGCATGCCCCCTCAAATATGGTCATATGCAACTTAACATGGCAAAGAGCTATCCCAAAGGGCTAAGTGTTGGCCCTAACCTTACGCTAGGTCTTGGATGTATGGCGCACAACATGTGACCCCGGTCTAAAAAAGGGAACCCCCCGCACTTTTCAAGTGGATAAGCTATGGTCATGTGGCATATCCCGAGAACCAAGGGTGGGTATGATAGAGGGGCAGTTATACCAGGCCCATGCCCCTGGTTGTATGTTGTGACAATAGACCACGGGTAGAAAACCATGGGTTGGGGCTTAGTCACCATACAATACATTGCATTTTAAAATAAAATATTGTGGATACATATAACAAGGAACACGTGGGGCGCGTTGGTGTTGGACCAGTCCTCAAGGCATTGGCTTGGTCATTGGTCGTGGATTCAAAACCCATGGACCCCAAACACATTTTTAAAACTTGCCATACGATTTATGATTGGGTGCCACATGGCTGCCCATGCCTGGGCCACATGGCCCCACCACATTTTCCCAAAATTCGACAAGTGTCACACTGCCATTGGTCCAAGTCTGCATCGTCTGCCCAATCACAGGTCACCACCTGCCTATGCCACGTCAGCATAAAGAAATAGATTTGGTGACGTCGTGCTGACATCAGCATTAACATTTTTGCCAGTTTGACTTTTTTAGCTGTTTGGAAAAACGATCAGAGTGTGATAACTCTCACATACAGCGTCCGTTTGAGAAAGTAATATATGGTCAGAATCAACGCGATGATCTGGTCGTAATGGAATTGGTTTCGTCTGATTCCAAGAACTTTCATTTTTTAGCCTTTTCTGGACATGGGAAGCCTCTTGGATCCGATTCTGGATCATTGTTCCTTGTGTGGATGTACTTCCTATTGTCTGACTGCTTCTGAACTTCGGTTGTCTAAATGGTGGTGTTCTCTTTGGTGTATTAGTCGCACATGGGTTTATGGGTTCCACATTGACATTAATATGGATAGGATTGTTACCTTTTCTCCCCATTCTTGGACCTCTCATCTTCCTCCCGTATGTTGCGCGTAGGATTTCCTCAATCTGATCCACAGCCCGGAGATCCTCTACCTCTTCCTCATTACTCGCCAAGCCTTCCCTCGCGGCTACAACTCTCTTCTTGGTATTCACCTTTTATTGGTAGGGTACTTCGTTACACGTCTTTCCAATTGTCGCCATGATCTGCTTGATCTGGTCATCGTCCATCATGATTGGGTCCAAGGGTTCTTCATGCTTGCCCTTATCCTTTCCTCCTTCCATTTCTCCTTTTTCTATCAGTGCTTCCCCCCTTCCCCATGCACACAAGGAAATTTAGCTGTCTGATTCCATTGTCATTACACCTTTGTTATATAACAATATCTTAATAGAAGAATACATCGATCGAATGTACCTTCCTCAGGGTCCTCTTAGAAACTCTTGCTCCGCTGTGTTGTACGACTTCATTGTGTCGATTGCAAACTTTGTTATAAACCCTGCCACAATACTATGAAGCCAAAAGTCGACTGCACGGGTGAACTTGTTGTTCACCTACTGAAGTTTCTCAATCTGTACTGAGGTCCACTCTATCTGTCGAATCCGGTTCGTTGCGTGGTTATCCCTCAACCTTAGTATCCACTCCTATAATAGATGTGGAAAATCGCAGAAAAAGACTTCGTGTAAATCAGTAAACGCGTATTTCTCAAGATATTTACAAGGTGTTAGTCTAGAGTTTCTATTGTCTTTCTATGCAAACTCTAGCTCCTTAGTTCCTAGCCACATTTCAATTTCTGCTTTTGTGGGATTCCACGATCTCAACATTCCCCCTTAATGGATCATTGGTCTCTTCCCTAACCTTTTCTTGATCCGCTTCCGACAGATCTTCGTCTTATCTTTTCTCCTCAATCCTCTCATGTTCCTACCAACGGCAACGAAACCATTTGTTTGTTTTAACCTTGCTCTTCCTTTCTGTCTGAGCTTATTGACCCAAGGTTCATGTCTTTCAGGTTTCCAACAAAGCCTCTAAAACTATCGACCCTCCCGGTAAACCAGAAGGCAACACATCGCACAAGATGTGTTGTGCAGTCTCACCTGAGATAGCATTAATGGTGGTTGTAAGACTCAGGTGCTTACAGCCTAGGATTGAGTAGGAGATATGAGCACTAACCATTTAACCATCTATTACAACTTGTAAATGCAACATACTATTATTTACGATTAATGCAGTAAATCCATAGGCCTATTCCTTCAGTATTGCAAAAGCACTTAGACAGGCAGTATAATAATTCATGCATTCAACATAATAATAATTGCTTATGACAATAAGAGATATGCAAACATTCATCACACAACACAGATGTTACCGTGGTTCACCCCCTCCTGGGGCTACTTCCACAAAGATTTGGCTCTCAGCGCTTTTATTATATTATGTTCGCATCTATAGCGTCATGTGCTTACAACTCTTCTCACTCGGGTGATATCTATATGAGGCGGACTAGATCGCACCAAGATCCACATCCTATGATCTAAACCTCAATATCTACCCTCCCTCGTCCTCTCTAGCTCCACAGCTTCTACAAAATAGGTCTTACAGCAAAACATTACCTATCGCATCAACTCATGCGTAACTACAATAATCAGAACCGAACAACACAAAATCCAACACCCTATGATACCTATGTATCATTATTCATACATTTCGGGCTCTTCAACCATTTACAATACATTACCAAAACCCTAACCCTACTGTCATTAGCTTTTCCTCCCGTGTGTGCGTGTTGTTCTTCCATCCAGTTGTTGTTTTCCTTGCATGCGCACGTGTTGTGTTTCCTTCCAGTTGTTGCTTCACTCGTGCATGCTTTCTTTCCCAAAAACGCCATGCTTTTCCACTTTGGCCATTGGCCCGCCTCCAATAGTGCATTTAGGGAAAATGGAGTCTATTAGGTGGCAACAAATGTTGAAAGAAAAGATGATAGTAGGAGAGCCAAGGACAAGAGAGATTAATAGTTGAAGTGTCTGTAACCCAAGGCTTCAACTACCAAACCCTAAGGGAAAAATAACTATTAAGGAGTAGGTAACCCTAGGCCTTGGTAAATTTTCCTCCTTCTTTAACTCAAAGATGCAGCAAATGATGGCTAAGATGAAGCAATAAGTTCTAGGGTGTCGCAATGACAAGGCCCTTATCAATAGCTTCAAGGAAATCGTCTTCTTGGCAAAATCTAGTAGGTAAAAGCTCTTAAAACCAGGACAATAACATGTGCTAGGTTTCCCAGGTTTTTGAAGCAAGCAATTTCATAATCTTAATGTAAATGCAAGATAAACATAATTGTAACCATTCAATGAAGAAGAATTGCAGAAATTTCACTTACATTCATCAAGAATCATCAAGCATAAACCCTAGTTGAACACTTCCCCCAAGAAAATTGCCAAAATAGTCCAATATTAGCCTCCTCCAACAAGTGTGCACTACATTTCAGTCATAAAACCCTAAGTAGGGTGCAAATTTCAGACCTCACTAAGTGTGAGTGAAAGATCATGAAAAATACAAGAGAAAACCCTTATTTATACAGTTTCAATGACCAGAACTAGGTGAAAAAGGCCGACATGGCCAGTGTACATGTAATATCTAGTTTTTACATTAAATGACATAATAAAACCCTCAATCAAGGAGAAAAGGTGACATCATGCCCTTTTAGGGTGACGCTAGGCTTTTTTAGGGCAACGTTGGCCTCCAGGAGCAAAACGTTATGCCTCCTTGGGCCTCTGGATCAAACCACTCATGCCACTTGGCACACAATTGCCTCCAAAGTGTCCAAAATGGTGGGTGACGTCATGGGTCACATGGGTGACATCATGGTACTTCCAAGGCCTACATCATAGTGAGAAGGGCAAGACCCCCATGGGTCCAGGCCTTCCAAGCTATCTCTGGTGGGACGTCCTCCTCTCTCTCCGGTGCAAACCTTTGATCTGTCTCTGCCCCTGGCTGGGGTCTTAGCATCCATTTGGTGAGATTTTGTCCCTATGGACATCCGAACTAATCATCTCCCCATGTGTACCTGTCCATTGGGGGCGGCTCTGCAACAAAAACAAGTACGCCCTCCATGGGCTCATAAGTCACAAAGATCATAGCAATGTCAATCACATCTAATAATCAAGTTATTTAAACATGTGCATGAAACCCCCTTTCCCAGACAAGTGCTCAAAGACGTTATGTTATTCTACAAGCCAAGTTTGGAGAGGACGCTAGGATGTCCTATTGGGTTAGTTCTCATTGGATGTAGGATGTTTTCGGGTGAAGAAAAATCAAGGCCATGTAAGTGGATGAGGTGGTAAGGGATGTCTGAGCAATGGGTGCAGTGATGATAGGGGAATGTATGGCTTACCTATGGGTTCCTCTGAAGAGGGTGAGATGCACCTTGTCATGGATGCAAATGTTTCCAAGCCCATTCATGCCTTTTATCTTTTTATCTTATTGTTTTTTCTTTCAAAAGACTAGTTAGGGGAAACTGCCTTGGAGTGGTGACCAGTGGTGACTGTTGGAACAGGGTAGACCCAGGGTTCGACGCTACAACAACACACCAACAAAACCCTAACTACCGGCCCTTTCGGCCACACTTGCGAAGCAGATGAAGTCTCACCTGAGGTAGAGGCAGGGGTGGTTGCAGGACTCAGATGTCTGCAACCTTAGCTGGGACACAGATCTGTGATTGTAACACTTTAACATAGCACTTAATTATTACAGTTCGTTAATATTTAGCCTTAGTTCAAAGCGTAACTAAACCCTTACAACACAACATTCACACAGATCCAATAGATTCAAGCATTAAGCATACCAATAGAGATCAGATCTAGCATTCATTCACATTATTCAGCACTAAGCTATCATATCAGATTCATCTAGCATCTAACATCGCACTAAGCATTGAATCATATGAACAAAAGAACATCCAAAAAGCACAAAGAATTCACAACATAGGATATACGTGGTTCACCCCCACCCCGGGGCTACGCCCACCAACTCTTTGTCTTCTTTATTATCTTCGATCAATCTTCTTACATGCACAAAGCCTCAAAATCAACTCCGCAAAGGACAGGAGATCTGCGCACCTCGCTAGATCCTCCTTCCTTGAGTCATAACACAAAGCCTTCCACAGTCTCTCACAATCGCTTGCACTTAGCTCTGCAAGCCTCACACAGTATGCACAAAGCATTTACCACTTAGCACTTAGCACTTAGCACACTTGCAACTGACTAGTCACTATTCACTATTCATTATTTCTTACATCGCTTAGACTTCTATTTATACATTACAAAATAGGCCTAAGCATGGGTAAACCCATGGGTCGACATCTCCATACCCATTACATAAGCCTAAAACCCAAAAAGGCCCTAAAAAGGGGTCAAGATCCCGCGATCTCCGCTTCGTCTTGCGCTCCACCTTCGACAACCTGTCAAAGTCCCAAAAATAGGTCAAACATGACCAAGGATCCTCGAAACTTGGTCAACGACCAACAGGCCCCAAACACTCACCTGTGATTCGTCCCAAGTCACTTTGATCTGGGTAATTTTCCCTCAAAAGCCTCAAGCTTGGTTGGAGCTGCTTCGACTTGTTGTTGTGCCATGGCCTCCAGCTCAGCGAACTCTTAGATAACAGCTTTGTTGACAGGTCCCTCTAAGCGGTGTTTAGCTGTAGTGACGACTTGCTCCAGTTCTGCTCCTCAACCTTCGATCTTTGAGAACAGTTGGCAAGCCTCATCCTGTATAGGTTGGAGCCTCTGAGTCACTTCCATGACTCTGCGTTGAATGGTGCGGACCTGTTGTTGAGCAGTGCGTTGCTCTTGGGATCACTTCATCCTTTCAAAAGATGATAGGGGCTTCAACTGCGCCTGTATTGTTTCTACTTGTTGCTTCGCCTCCTGGAGTTGTAACTCAAGTACCTTCAGTTCTGGATTCTCGGTGAGTTTCTCATAAGTCTGGGCACTGCGATCACTTATTTGTTTACATTCCATGGCAAAGGCCTTTATTCTCTCAACTACACTTCGAACAATTGCATCTCTTTGATGCCTCACATCCTGCGGGGTGTTGGGCACTGTGCGGAGCTCTAAGTCTGTCATGTTCTTTGTGAGTAGCCTCCGAGCTGTCAAGTTCGGGGTCAGACATATTTGCAGGATTAGCGAGGATAAGGAGGTCTGCTGACCAGTCCTTAGTTATCTCCTCGAGGTCCTCTTCTGTGAGCTTGTAGTACGACTGAAGCTCCTCCTTATGCTCGTTTGCTCATGTAGTGATATAGATGAAGTGCATATCTGCGTGGAACTTCATGAGGGGTCGAAACCACTATAGAGTGTTTGACGTCATGCGAGGTTCAGCTTTGATATCCCTCTTCAGTTGGAGATAATATGTGTGAAAGACTGCATTTGACTACCATTGTTTTCCCATATCGCTCAAGTACCAGAGTGTGGTGAACTTCACAGCAAGCGGCTCGAACGACTCAATGTCTGGGAAGGTCGCACCTTCCGACACCTCCCAAGCAATAAATGCAATGAGGATCAGGAGCCAACTAAAGTGGAACTCGTAGCCCTGATCCTGTGCTTTGTGGCAGTCTAATTCTAGTTGATTAACTAGGTACTTCACCCAGTTCATATGCAGGCCTTCCATGCATTTCCCTGCGAGGTCAACAACAAACCCTGTGACCTGCGTGAGTTTGTTCTTCCTTACTAGATTTCCTGCAATTAATTGACATGTTAGGTGCACTATGCCATTCTAGATGGAAGCTACCTTGTAGCCTCGCGTCCCCTTCTGAACATCGTCGTAGGTATCCTTGATCTTCTGTGCTAATGCACGATCTATGGCTTTCCTCGTATAGAAGTCCTACGGGTCGGGTCCTTGCATACTTAATCTGGTGATCTTATGGATTAGTGTCGAATCGACTGTGATACATCAGTCTAGCCATAAGTAGCCTATATGGTAACATGAGAGCAGGAGCTTAACATAAGCGTTAACCTCCTGGTGCCTTTCAAAGTGTGGGATTTTCATTACATTCAACAGGGTGGACTGCGCGAGATTCATCATCAACGACTAGGGGATTATTTTCGAGTTCTTCCCCTTCGTCCTGGTCAAGTATTTATACGGGGTGAGCATACTATAGTTCTTGCGGTCTCCTAGGTTAAAGTCGTTGAACTTCAATGTTGCAATCTTGTCCTGCTGCACTCTAACTGTGCGTATCCCCTTCGGGAGGTACGCAATAACTATGGTGTCATCAAAATCTCTCGGCACATGATCACGACTCACCGTGTTGGCCAGAGGAGGGATGTAGTTGGGTAAGATGGTTGGGATTAGCTTCGTATTTGCTAGGTCATCTCTGTGCTTGGTTCTCTTTTCTGTGACGACTCAGAATGGTTCGGATCTGCGAGCGGTCAATGGAGAGGCTTGCACTCCTCTCATCAATGATGCTTGTACACCCACAGACATTACCCTTTCAGACATTACTCTTTTAGTCATGAGGTCGATGAGTACCTCCTTCACAGACTCTTTGACTGCGCTAAGTTCTTCGAACATACACGCTCGTGGTTGAATATCTCGGGTTTGAAGAGTAACTACTCAATGCAACGGGATAGATGGCGATAGCTCGATGATCACTGCGTGAAATCAACTGATCTGTGGGCTTAGATAATCACGATTGGAAAAAGTGTTCTCATTGCAAGGCTTGATGGAATAAGTAGATAACTAGGTAACTGATCTCTCCAACGGGCGAGAAGCCTTCATTAATTCAGTTATGTCCGTTACGGTGTGGTCCCAACAGTCTTATGGCGAGCTTTCTGACCATAAATCCCATTCTTACCCATTCGGGGCATCAGTCTAATGGTTATACTATTTCCAACAACTATATTGCTTCACCATGGCAAAGTTCCATGTGGCGTTATTCTGCTATCCCGACGAAGTTCCAGTTTTGCAAATTTTCCTTCTACGAAGTTCCCTCTGGAACCTTTTGTAACTTTTCGATCTTTGATCTCTTCTTACTTAGTTTTCTAACCTTCTTTCTGGTGAGCTTCGTCTCGATATTCCTCTTTCCATTCTGATTCTTATCTCCTCTTGGCATAGTAACTTCGCGCTATTGAGATTCTTTCTTATGATTCAAGGGCAATACTTATTCTCTATCTAGGGTAGGTGCTTCAGTCTTCTGTGAGTCTTTTTGTGTTCTTTCAACTTTGACATCCCAGTTTCTGGTTCTAAATAGCTTCGATCTGTTCTTAGGTTCTTCAATCAAGTGTGTGATCCTCCTAGTCATGAAATCTTTTAATTATTGCTTCTTCTGCTCTAAGACTTCTTCTTCTTTCCTTCTGGCCTGATCCCTTTCAATTCAAGGTTTTCCTAGTAATATAGCAAATGGAGTGTTTTTCTCAATAAATTAAACAACCTCAAACTCTTCCTTTGTCGAAGTTCCATGAGCACTCATAGATATCTGGGTGAGCTTTCCACGTAGGTTTATCAACTTTCCTCTAAATAATCCTATTCCTCCCAATGAAGGAATCATAGTAGGCTTTCCTAAAGTTTCCCAAGTTATTTCTGTCATAATATTCACCTGTGTTTCTTCGTCCAGAACACAATCAATGTTGAAGTATCCTAGTCTTGCTTCTAAACACTGTTTTTCTTTGAAGATCTCTGATAAGTTGATATTTCGGCGGTCATTCATGATTTCTTTCATTTGTAGCAAGACATCCTCTGATTCTTTCAAGGGTTCTGTCATGGTCTTAGTGTCTTGACCTTCCTCAGGGTTTTCTTGTCTCATATTCATTCTTTCAACCTTAGCAATCATTCTAGGGCAATCCAGAACTTCATGGTCCATAGCTTTACAACAAAGACAACTAGGTCTTCTACCAGGGAATTCCTTATCAAGATGTCTCGGTCTTCTACAACTGTAACAAAGAGTCAATCCTCTCTTTCTCTTAAATGATCCCCATCCTTTCCTATACTGGAACCAGGATCATGGTAGCTTACCTGCAAAAAATTGTTTCTAGGATCCTGCATCCATTTGTTGGTCCAAACATTCTTTTTATGCATAGGAATAGCATATCTTTCACTATTCTTATCAGATTTACTCATATCAAATCTTCTTTCTTCTAGTTGTGCCCTGGTTTTCAGGCTAAAAAACAATTTATCAAACATACCTAGATCCATATTCTTGAAACAAAAATTTCCACTTATCTTACTTTTCTCAGAGCACAAAGCTCCAGATCTAAAAAATTTCACTATTCTTACCTCTTTTAGAGCACAAAGCGTTCATATCTTACCTTTTTTTCTTCAGATCAGACTTCTCTTCTTAGCATAGAGCTTCATAATCCAAGTAGAGTATTGTGCACTAGGGCAACAGATCTATGCACGAAGCTTTCACAGTTTCGGGTCAGATCTTCGCACAAAGCTTCTTCTTCCTCAGTTCCCAGCAATCATAGTTTCAGGTCTCGACAATAGAACCATTTGTTGGCACAGGGCAGACCCAGGGTTCAATGCTACAACATCACACCAAAAAAACACTAACTACCGACCCTTTCGACAACACCTGTGAAGCAGATGAAGTCTCACCCAAGGTAGAGGCAGGGGTGGTTGCAGGACTCAGATGTCTGCAACCTTAGCTAGGACACAGATTTGTGATTGTAACACTTTAACAGAGCACTTAGTTATTACAGTTCGTTAATATTCAACCTTAGTTCACATTGCAGCTAAACCCTGACAACAGATCAACGCAGCATTCACACAGATCCAAATAGATTCAAGCACTAAGCATACCAATAGAAATAAGATCTAGCATTCATTCACATTATTCATCACTAAGCTATCATATCAGATTCATCTATCATCTAACATCACGCTAAGGATTGAATCATATGAACAAAAGAACATCCAAAAAGCATAAAGCATTCACAACACAGGATATATGTGGTTAACCCCCACCCTAGGGCTACGTCCACCAACTCTTCGTCTTCTTTATTATCTTTGATCAATCTTCTTACATGCACAAAGCCTCAAAATCAACTCTGCAAAGGACAGGAGATCTATGCACCTCGCTAGATCCTCCTTCCTTGAATCATAACACAAAGCCTTCCACAGTCTCTCACAGTCACTTTCACTTAGCTCTGCAAACCTCATACAGTATGCACAAAGCATTTACCACTTAGCACTTAGCACACTTGCAACTGACTAGTCACTACTAGTCACTATTTCTTACATAGCCTAGACATCTATTTATACATTACAAAATAGGCCTAAGCATGGGTAAACCCATGGGCCGACATCCCCATACCCATTACATAAGCCCAAAACCCAAAAAGGCCCTAAAAAGGGGTCGAGATCCCGCGATCTTGCTTTGTCTTGTGCTCCGCCTTCGATAGCCTGTCAAAGTCCCAAAAATAGGTAAAACATGACCAAGGATCCTCAAAACTTGGTCAAGGGGCAACAGTGACAATGTTACCCATAAGCATTTCATGGAAATGAGAAGGTTGGCTCGTGATGAGACCCCCTTTCTCTTGGCTATGCCACCAAGAGCCACTACCCTAGTGTGCTGACCAGTTGAATGGTAGTGTCATACCGCTACATGCCCATGGACCTAATAGGTTGGCTCGTGATGAGACCCCCCTATCCTCCAACTAGGTATTGATTTTATTATTTTTTACAGGTCCCTCTATTTCTTGTTGAGAAGCCTTTTATTTCTTTCTTGGCAATGCCTGGATGAAGCATCTAAAGGTTTCATTCTTTGGCTTTTATCTTTTGCCAACTACTTTTACCCATTGGGCCTTTAGCCGCTTCTTCCCACAAGGTAAGGTACAACCCTTCTCTATCTTGGAAAACCCAATGCTCGAACTAGTGTATGGGATGGATGAGAGGGAAAAATATGAAAAGTCATAAGTATGGTAAGAACAGACGATGACCTTTCATGAAGCCCCCCAGTGGAAACTCAAACCCTATGGGAACCGACTTACTAGGGCATCCTCTCATTCCCCCCGGAAGTGGACAAGTGGAAAGGGACAAGTTCCAAGCACATGTTAGAAGTAAAAAGAATTAAATAAACATATTCAAATCTTTTGAGAATCAGAGTGACACATACCATGATACTCAGACTCATTACCTCATGTAGAAAGACCCACTGTTGTTGAAGGACCAAGCCAATGGGATGGATGTTGTTGTTGTTGATAAGGTGGAGGCACTAAAGAAGAAGAAGGATGGGCCCTCCAGGGCCATGCTCAAGTTGATATGGCTCTCGGTACTCCATGTCTAGGACCTGTGGGCCTCGAGACATAATATCCTTAGTTATCCCTAGGCTAGGGGATAACATCTGGCTCCAACTCGAGGACATGTGCTCACCATAGAGTGCATGAGAACCTCAACATCTCTGGCATAACCCATGACCAGCTTGATCTCAACATAACATTATTAGTAATCATTTGGGGTGGTGATATCACCCCCGACTCATACATAGTATAGAAAATTAAAGCAAGCATATATACAAATGGAAATACAACTACTCTAGCATGAAATGCAAATTGTATATACAATGAATGAAAATGCCTACCTACTTACCTAAACTTAACTGTGAAGCCAAGTCTCTACCCCCTGATGGGGTTTGAGGAGGTGCTTGTTAACTGGTAATGGGCACTTCTTCCTTCTAATGTAGACAAATAGTAGGCATCATCGACTGACTTTCTTCCAACTCTGAAGGGTTGAAGCCAAAATTGTGCACTTCCCTTGACATTAGTAGGCTCTCCCTTCTTTGTGTCCCACCTCTAGCCTGTATCTCCCTCTTTGTAATCCTTGTTCTTGAATCATATTGTTTCTTGTACAACCGTGGTGTATTATCTTCAGGGAGGAGGGTGGGGTTATGCTGTGAAGACTTCTTGTTGGGATGGCTTGATCGACATGTCATCTTCTTCTTTCTTTAAAAATTTAACAATCCCAACTTCTTTGTCCTTGTATTTGTCTAGGAGTTCCTGATACTCTTCCTTCTTTGGCCATTGTATTTGATCGAAGTCTTCCTCTGAAGCAAAAGGCAAATCATCAGGGGAAAATACAGGAAGACTTTATTTGTTTGGCTCATGTGTTTCACTAGTTCCGATATCATTCCCTTCTCATTTGACGAAGCCAACTCCTATCCTTCTAAACCTTATCAAATATTTATCTTCTTGTGTAGAAAAATAATCATCCAAGTCTTCAGAGATGTCAGATGCATCGTCAGGATAATCACCCCAATTTGTATATCTTTCTTGCTCTAGAACGATGGGGCAGTGTTCCACCAAAGCACTATACCTTATGTATGTTTCGTGAAAATGAAACACCTCATTGTTACCTAGTGAAATATTGTTCTCGTGATTGCTAGGAATATTTCGGTCACCCCTTCCCTTAGTCCCTGTTATCTCACTAATATTGTCTTCTTTTGTCAAGGGAAGAGTGGGACAACCTAGAAATAAGCATGGATCTACTGATATGTAGTCACTATGTCCCTGAAAGGGGGTTTGCTCATTTTGCTCAAAATGACCAGTTTCTAATAGCGTGGAAGTTTCTTTGGATGATAGTTGGTCATCTGGGATTTACTTTTTCAAAGAAGGGATTTCCAACATTTCATGAATCCTTTTAACCTTTTGTAAGATATAGGCCATACTAGTGCTCAGGTTGGTCCTATTATTGTCAGGTTTTGGAAAATGTTGGGGTATATTGCCAACATACACCTGGGGATCTTCAAGCTTTACCCTTGAGTTCTCATTTGTTTGGCCAAAGTATTCAATCCTAGGCTTCCTCATGTCTTGATTTTCTTGGATTTGACTTGGCGTGAACAAGGTAAATATGGAATCTAAAAAATTAGGTTTCTCATGAGTAGCCTTTGGATGATAACGTTCAAAATAGGAGTCCTTGCATGACCAGGGTTTAGGATCATTTTCTTCTCTTGCAACATTTTGTAGGTTCAAAGTGTTCAGACAAATTTATTCTCTTGGAGCATGGGATTTTATTGTTTGAGGAGGTCTCATAGAAAGTGGCCTTTGGATTTGTGATAGTGACCTTTCTAATTGAATGATTCTTTTAGAGATACTTAGATCCTCAGAGGATTCATGTTGTTTTGAAAAATTTAAGGCATCTCTCATGTTTGAGAAACCTGTGCTCCATTTTCTATGAAAAGTATTGTTTTCTATCTCTAGAATCTTTGGGAGTTCATGCTCTAATCCTCCCACGCTTTCCTTATTTATCTCCCAGATATCATCACTTTTCAAAAAATTTCCCTGATGGATGGCACTCTCGAACTTAATATTTTCCTCAATCTCACAGGAAACATCTTGAGCTTCTTCTAGGGTCGTAGGTAATCGATCCTTGAGGGTAAATTGTAAAGTTCCCTTATATGAGTTAAGGTAATGTTGGAGAATAACGCTCTTTGGGAGAAAATCGGGTTGAAGTTTGCTAATAAGAGAGTTGAACCTATCTTTGAATTCCCTAACGTCTTTGTCTGTTTGTTTGCAAACTTCGAGGTATTGAGAGTAAAAGGAGGCCATACTTTCTTTTTTACAGCACCTATCCTTGAAAGCACGTTCAATATCTTCAGGGGTTTTGATGCTTCCATTTGGGAGACCATTAATCCATCCTCTGGCACTCCCGATGAGTGAGCTTGAAAAAATCATCATGAAGGTGTCAGGGTGTTCTTCTCCTAATTGGTGAAATTCATATCCCTCATAAAACTTATCCCAGTGTGAGTTTCCATAAGATCCTACTTCTCCCGAGAACTTAGGTATCTAGGAATCAACCTCTTCGGGGAGATCATGTAATCCTCCTTGGGTGTTTGTTAAGTCTAAAGGGCCAAAGAGTTCTTTGTGAGACCATTTAGGAGGTTTTACAGAGGTAATATAATTTACAGGGGTAATAGGGATTACAACAGTAGAAGAGAGTGTGTACTGACGTCTACTACAGGTCGTCGTTTGTGAAGCCGCCGGATAATTTTCTTGAAATTATCAAAGGAATGAGGGGATCACCTTTAGTGGAGTCTCCAGGTAAGCTTTGTAAAGTAAAAACTTTTGAGGAAATGTTTACCAAAAAGTGTCATCTTTGAGGGGAATTGACTTAGTTTTCCTCGACAATGACGCCAAAATGTTATCGCACAATTTGTACTTTGATCAAAGGAAAGGTTAATGGAAAGCAAATTGGAGAAACTGGACACTATCCTATCACTGTCACCTCAATAGGAAGCCTCTTTCTATTTAGGGTTGATGGCCCAGGGGAGACATCCCCAATGACATGGGGGTTTGAGAAGGCAAGGTCAAGAAGTCTATAAAAAAGTTCCCCTCTCACAAGTCACCACTGATCAGAAAGTCCCGGGGTTTTAACCAATGAAGTAGTGAAATATGAAGATGTACTTGCTCGGAATAAAGCAATAAGAAAATATATCTTTCACAAGTAAAACTTGTTGTTAGCATTTCATAAAATGACAGACTTTCTCAATAAAAGCAATTGGGTGATATAATGGTGAAGTAAACAAAAATTTATAGCAACAATATTTATAAGACAATACTTCACAATAAGTGCCTTAAAATAGCTCCAAATATTCTTAAAATAGTCAATCATTAACATCATAATACTAGCATTTATTATAAGCAAGTAAGGCAATGCATTAATCAACTTTTTAAATTGTTTTTAGATACTTTTAGTGCTACAAAGTATGGTTGTAGCTTACTTTGGTAACAACAACAACAAAGTTAGTAGGTTAAGCTATTCTAATGTTAGAAGTGGTTAGTAGAAAGCTTAAGGTGTAGGTTTTGATAGTTGTTTTGATCAATCACTTGATAGGAAGTCTCAGATTAGTGCCTTTAGGGAAAATGGAGTCTATTAGGTGGCATCAAATGTTGAATAAAAAGATGATAGTAGGAGAGCCAAAGACAAGAGAGATTAATAGTTGAAGTGTCGATAACCCGAGGCTTCAACTACCAAACCCTAAGGGGAAAATAACTACTAAGGTGTAGGTAACCCTAGGCTTTAGTAAATTTTTCTCCCTCTTTAACTCAAAGATGAAGCAAATGCCGACTAAGATAAAGCAATAAGTGCTAGGGTGTTGCAATGGCAAGGCCCTTAGCAATAGATTCAAGGAAATTGTCTTCTTAGCAAAATCTAATAGGTAAAAGCTCTTAAAGCTAGGACAATAACATGTGCTAGGCTTCCTAGGTTTTTTAAGCAAGCAATTTCATAATCTTAATGTACATGCAAGATAAACATAACTATAACCATTCAATGAAGAAGAATTGCAGAAATTTCACTTACATTCATCCAGAATCATCAAGAATAAACCCTAGTTGAACACTTCCACCAAGAAAATTGCCAAAATAGTCCAAGATTAGCCTCCTCCAACAAGTGCACACTAAATTTCAGTCATAAAACCCTAAGTAGGGAACGAATTTCAGCCTTCACTAAGTGTGAGTGAAAGATCATGAAAAATAAAAGAGTTAAAACCCTTATTTATACAGTTTCAATGACCAAAATTAGGTCAAAAGGTCGACATGGCTAGTTTACATGTAATATCTAGTTTTTACATTAAATGACATAATAAAACCTTCAATCAAGTAGAAAAGGTGACGTCATGCCCTTTTAGGGTGACCTTAGGCCTTTTTAGGGCAACATTGGCTTCCAGGAGCAAAACGTTAGGCCTCTGGATCAAACCACACGTGCCACTTGGCACAAAACTGCCTCCTTAGTGTCCAAAACAGTGGGTGATGTCATGGGTCACATGGGTGATGTCATGGGCCTTCTAAGGCCTAAATCATAGAGAGAAGGGCAAGGCCTCCTCTCTCTCTGGTGCAAACCTCTGATCTGTCTCTGCCCCTGGTTGAGGTCTCAACATCCATCTGGTGGGATTTTATCCCTATGGAGGTCCGAACTAATCATCTCTCCATGTGTACCTATCCATCGGGTGTGGCCCTGCAACAACAAAAAGTACGCCCTCCATGGGCTCATGAGTCACAAGGATCATAACAATGTCAATCACATCTAATAATCAAGTTATTTAAACATGTGCATGAAACCCCCTTTCCTAGACAAGTGCTCAAAGACATTATGCTATTCTACAAGCCAAGTTTGGAGGGGATGCTAGGATGTCCTACTGGGATAGTTCTTATTGGATGTGGGATGTTTCTGGGTGAAGACAAATCAAGGCCATGTAAGTGGATGAGGTGGTAAAGAATGTCTGAGCAATGGGTGCAGTGATGACAGGGGAATGTATGGCTTACCTGTGGGTGCCTCTGAAGAGGGTGAGCTGCACCTTGTCATGGATGAAAATGTTTCCAAGCCCATTCATGCCTTTATCTTTTTATCTTTTTGCTTTTTCTTTCAAGAGACTAGTTAGGGGACACTGCCCTGGCGTGGTGACCAATGGTGACAATGTTACCCACAAGCATTTCACGCAAATGAGATGGTTGGCTCGTGATGAGACCCCCTTTCTCTTGGTTATGCCACCAAGAGCCACTACCCTGGTGTGGTGACCAACTGAATGGTAGTGTTATAACACTACATGCCCATGGACCTAATAGGCTGGCTCGTGATGAGACCCCCTATCCTATAACTAAGTCTTGATTTTATTATTTTTTACAGGTCCCTCTGTTTCTTACTAAAAAACCTTTTATTTATTTCTCGGGGATCCCTGGGCGAAACATCTGAAGGTTTCATTCTTTGGATTTTATCTTTTTCCACCTACTTTTACCCTCTGGGCCTTTAGCCCCTTATTCCCACAAGGTAAGGTACAACCCTTTGCTAGCTTAGCAAACCCAATGTCTGAACAAATGTATGGGATGGATGAGAGGGAAAAAGATGAAAAGTGGTAAGTATGGTGGGAACAGACGATGACCTTTGATGAAGCTCCCCGGTGGCAACTCAAACCCTATGGGAACCAACTTACTAGGGCATCATGTCATTCCCCCCGGGTGTGGACAAGTGGAAAGGCATAAGGTCCAAGCACACGTTAGAAGTAAAAAGAATTAAATGCACATATTCAAATGTTTTGAGAATTAGAGTGACACATATCATGATACCCAGACTCATTACCTCATGGAGAAAGACCCACTGCTGTTGAAGGACCAGGCCGATGGGATGGATGCTACTGCTGCTGACAAGGTGGAGGCGTTGAAGAAGAAGAATGATAGACCCTCCAGGGCCAGGCTCAAGTTGATCTAGCTCTCGGTACTCCATGTCTAGGACCTGTGGGCCTCGAGACATAATCTCCTTAGTTATCCCTAGGCTAGGGGATAACAGGTCCAAAACCCTAACCTTAATTGGAAGTTGAGGCATGAAAAGACCCTAACCCTAATCCTATATGGTTATCATTCTGTGTTAAAGTTGGGCCACTAGGAAAGAAAGGGGTACCATTCTTATTATATTGTTTATTGTTCAATAGTTGAGCATAGCATTTGGGAGTGCGATATTGAAGCATAAACAAGGAATTAGAAGATCCCGAAGCAACCGTATGGGCCACAGTGATGATGGCAACTCCATAGTGAGTGCACTTTCTTTATATTTGGATTTCACAATCGAGAAGAAAAGAGAGATGTACAAGCCTCACCTTCTGGTTGGATTTTCTCATACCATGTTTTCCTCGGGTACGTCTTTTGTTCATTGTGTTGATGGTGTGTTATTTGCTTAGCTTCTTTCATTTTAGTTTCAATTTTTTTTAGTGTTTTGTGTGCTAAGCTAGTAATATTAAGTTTAGAATCTAAAGTAAAACACTACATAACAAGAGATTGCAAAATATTGCAAGATTTTCTATGTTGAACTATTCTAGTGGAATATCCACAATGATGTATAGATAAAATGGAGCCCATGAGCAATGAAGGAACTATTACATTGCACAATAATAACCACGAAAATTGTGACTTTGTGATAATGCAACAAGTTCAAGAGGTGATTGTAACACCTAAATGATATTGTATGTCATAAGATTACCCCAATTTGGTTTAGTATTCAGGTAATTGATGGAGACTTTGTGATAAGTTTAAAATTTTTTCTCTAAACGATAAATGAAGGACATTGTGACGAAGTGTCATTTTCATGGAGTAGGGAAAATGTAGGAGATGATTAGTGGGTGAACATGTAGAGTGAATCCAAAGAAGATGACTCCATCAACACAAATGACAACAAAGGGATTGCAGTGAAAAGTGTATATTGTTAGTGTGCCAAATGTTTATGGTGATGCAAGAAGGCATGAAGGATATTAAGCATGTTTTTTACAATGGGTTGTATAGATAAACATGAAAACTAAAAATGAAGAATTTGCAACATGGGACATGGGACTAAGATACTCCCATACTTAGATTGTTGTAGCGATGAAGAATTTGGGGAGTAAGAGGAAAGGTTGAGGATGGGATGTGCAAAATAGTAAATGGTATAGATTTTGGAGCATAAACAAAAATAAGAGAAAGGATGAGTCTAATATAAAGTGATAGTTAATTTATCAACAACTCTATGACTAAGATGCTCACATCTTTTCAGATAGAGGGAGTTTGATGTAGGAGCATTCCCGGTGTAGATAATGCAACAATGGGTAGCTTGGTAGTTCAAAGGAGGTTGCCGATTTAATTAGATGAGAAGGGGATTGAAAGGGGATATTAATTAGAGAGACACATCTCTCAATAAATGGTATCTGAGAAGAAGATCTCACATTTAGGTGTAGTTGATAGTTCAAAGGGCTCTTGGGGATCGTGGATATCAAAATCAACCTTGTAACAAAAGTAGAAGTTGAAAGGATTTGGAAAGTGAGAAGTTCATGATAGTAGCTCTAATGATGTTGAACATGCTTGCCAACAAATGACATTTACAAGGTTGTGATGTAATGAGGAAAATAACTTTGTTTTGGTTTATGACTTTGTTTAATTTCAATAACAATGAATTGCGTTTTTATTATGACTCCTTGAGGTTTTTGTTTATTCCATGGTTTGTTGTTGTGGAACCTATATCAACATTAGATTTGTGTATAGGGCATCAATAAAGAAAACAAATGTTGGCTTAAGTTATGACCCATATTTCTAATATTGGGCATTTGCATTTCACCTAAAACTACTAACCAATCAAGTGCCAAACTAAAATTAGTGTTTACTGGAAATAACAAACATGGTTAGGACACTCTCATGATTAATACATTAATAGGGAGTGAGAAATCTTTTACAAGACAAATTCCAATAATCCACATCATTTTAAAAGGAACCAAAACACTTAGAAGTAAACTTTCATAATCAAAATCCTTTTCTATCAAATGAAAACATAACTTTCAACCAAAAAAATGAAAAATAATTAAAATAAATTGATCTATTATTTAATTTTTTTTACTTAAATTCCATACATTTATATAAAACACTTTTATATCAAAATCTCAATCATAATCATAATAATAATAATAGAACAACAATGTAACAAACATATTATTTATTTCATATAATTAAATACTCTATATTATATTAATAATCAAATAATTTTATTGCAAATGTAGTTATAATAATTTTATATTAGAAATAAATAATATCACAATACTCCATACAATATAGTCTAAGAGCATGTGTTTCCTCTTAAAAAGTTACATGTTCAAATCTAAGGAGTATGTTTTCTCTTAAAAAAATTACATGTTCAAATCTAAAAAGTAAGATATGTATACCTCAATAAACTTTACCAATAAAAATCCCTAAACGAAAAACTTAACAATAACCTTTAAAATATATTATATATTATAAATAAATAAATAACAACAATAGCCCATTCTTAACGATCTTAACACTACACTGAAAAGAAAATATATCACATCCACGACTCAAGCTCATAAATGATGTTTTATAACCCTGAAATTCGAATCCTCATTTATAAAAAAATGGCTCCAAAAAGATACCGCTTGAAATTTAAACTTGAACCACCAAACCAGCAAAGGTTATTAGCACAGAGAGCGAAGGAAGAAACATTATTAGCACAGAGAGC
>JASDQU010373588.1:65267-99809 GCA_032191745.1 Picea mariana
CTAACATAGAACTAGACTCAAGATTTTAGTTACAACTCTTGACAAGGCAATTCGAAATTCTCTTCATGGTGGATAATGTTTACACGTGCCAACGCACTAGATCAGTACAATTACATCATTTGCAATATTAGGAATATCGTTTATTTCTATCTCATAGGAATTTTACATTCAACCTAGATTTTGCTATATACCTTGACTTTTGCTCATGGCTCACAAGGTTTGACTAGGCTCACAGAGGTTGTATGTTCCCCCTCACTTTTGCGCTAGTATGTCTATGCCCACAGAGGTTGTACGTTCCCCCTGACTTTTGCACTAGACTATCTATGCTCACAGAGGTTGTACGTTCCCCTTGACTTTTGCATTAGACTCACATAGCATCTCGTTCATCCTGACTTTTGGTTTGACTCACAGAGGTTGTTTGTTCCCCTTGGCTTTTTTCAATACCTCACAAGACTAGTTGATTCTCCAAATCTCCCTGGCTAGCCTCAGGGTGGCCCATATGGCCTCTCATTGGAGAATGATTGTCGATGCTGCCAAATTTAACAGTGTGTCCCATGAACCCAGGTTTATTCACACTACAAATCCAATTTCGTGCCTTAACCGTTTGGGTTGTTGTCCTATGTATTACCTGAGCGGTGTTGCGTCTTAGTGGGACTGTTTTTGTTTCTGGATGTCCATGCCCAAATTTCCCTGTAGCTTCTGTCGCTCATGAGTTAACTGAATGTTGTTGATGTGATATTATCCTTACCTTGCGGGAATTGAGCAGTAACTAGTTGAGGAAGCGGGTTGTCAAGCCTGTGGTAGAAGAGGCGGGTTGTCAGGCCTGTGAGTAGCTCGCTCCTGGAGAGAGAGTTTGTTGGGAAATGGTTTTCTCCTAGAGAGAGTCTAGCACCAGCTATGGAGCTCTAAGAATTCTTGATCTGGCCTGTTGTTGAGACCCTGAGAGGGAGGTGAAGCAGTCAATGGACTGTGTGACAGTGAAGGTGTATACTCCCGGGTGGAACATGCATGTGGGGAATGAGAGTCTGTGAGTAGTGGGCGTAAGAAGGCTCCTGGAGAGAATCCTTCCAGTTGCATTGTGCAGTTTCCTGTAACCTCAACCTAGTCTAGGATTCCCTTGCCCTGGGTGGAGCTTAGCCCCATCTCAGGGGTGACCCGCTGCTGAGCGTGATGAGCAGCGTGGTCTATGGCTGGGAGGTTCATGGAAGGTTTGCACGTAGTTGGTGGATTTACTCCAGCTAAAAGATAAGTATCAGTCTGTGCTTGATTTATATATTATGCATGTTTGTGCTACTGATGCTTGAATGCTATCATGTGTTTCATTGCATGTGGAATTACTGTTAATCTTGTTTGAATCTGAATGGTAACAACAATTCTGTGATTATTGTGATTAAGTGTTTTAATTTCGATTAAAATGCACGTTATATATGTGTGTGTGTGTGTGTGTGAATATTACACAGTGGTAGCATTACCTGGTCTCTGTGTTGGTCGAGGATGCTACAGTTTTGTATCAGAGCTAAGTGAAGTATCTAAGTAGTGGCATTGCCCGACCTGTTGCTGACTGAGGATGTTACAAATTGGTATCAGAGCTAAGTGAAGTGTCTAAGTGGTGGCATTGCCCGAACCGTTGGTGGCTAGGGATGTTACATTATATTCTCCTGACTCAAATGTCATTTTCCTGGTCTTCAGGTTGATTATGGCATGGTTGTCAAACACACAATCCATACCAAGAAACGCAGGGTAAGGTGTTGTGTCGTCCACTATTTCAATGACTTCAAAATCTGCTTTAGTGCGCACTCCATCTAGGTCTACTGTCACTCCTTTTAGTCTACCTATCGGTAGGACTCTGTGTTAGTTCGCCAGTTTCAATTGAACAGGTGAATATCCTAATGTGGGCTCTCCCATGCATTGCAATGTCTTTGGTAGTACATTAACTTCAGATCCTAGATCTAGTATAATGTCTCCCAAGAAATCTCTAATGTTGGCATTCAGTCTAAATTCCCTACTGGTTATTCTCCTTGTATGTAAGTGATTGACATTTTTTGGTTCTAGTTTTCCTTCCCTCTCGAGGCTACATTTTTTCTAGTATATTTTGCAATATTTTCACAGTTGATGGATCACTTAATACCTTTACACATGATTGCAAGAAGCCTTTGATTATAATTACTTGTCCCATGGCATGTATTTCGTGGGTATGATACAATAGTGGAGGCATTTCATATTCGAGTGTTTCCTTTCTTTGTTGCGCAGTTGAAGTCGTCGCAATATCTTCCGTCTGAAATTATTGCCGGGCTTTCTTAAATATCTCATTTTCTTTCGACACGTCGAACTATTTCCTTGGTTCGGTGTTCTTTTTCACCCATTGATTTTGTACTAGCACTTATCGAACAGTGTCGTCCCCTGTTTTGGCTCCTCCATGAGTAACTTTATTAATGTTTTGTCCTTCATCCCTTGCTTCGGCGAAAATCCACTGAACATTCTGGTTGTTCGTATTCCTCTTTTCCTGAATCTTTACTAGTAGTGTCAGACATTCTTTTGTATCATGGTCCGATGCGCGACAATACATACAGGTCACTGGTGGAAGTGGACATTCCCTTGCGTAATGTCCCAATTGTTGACAATTGTGAAACACCACTGGTCCTCTACCTCATCTGAAACCTCCTCTTGCTCATCCTCCCCCTCTGTAGCCTGCCCTATCTCCTCTCGGTGCGTTATACTGAGGTGTCTGATTACACTGCATGGTATTGTATTGAGGTTGTGTTGCGTTGTACTGTGGTTATGCATTATTGTATGATTGTTGCACAATATTATATTGTTGTTGCGCAATGTTGTATGGAGTTGGAGCTGGGTTAAACTGTGGTGCGGCTTGCCCTATCATCATTTATGCCTGCACTCTATATGTGTCTGATGTACTTTCTCACATCAACTCCATAGTTCTATGATCTTTGTCATTGTGGCCTACTTACTTGCAGAAGGTGCAATATGAATTCTTCAGAATTGTCTGGTATTTATACATCATCAGGCAATGATAAGGGTCGTGACCCGGTTTCTTACAGAGTTCACACCATGGTCCTCCTGTGGGTAACGGGTTTTGCATCCCTGCTGCCATATATTGAGGGAATGTTGGGCATTTGTTTTTGTGGTGTCCTTCCGTCCAACATGTGGTACACCAAACAACTTCCCGTTTGACTTTGTTCTTATTCTAGTTTAGTTGAAACATCAAATTCTTCAAGTCTTCCTTTAGCTCTTCAATCGCTGGGTCCGTTTGTTGGTACTGGTTTTCTTCCAGTTGCAGGGTTGCCTGCAAAGCCTCTGCCTGCATCTAGAAATTATGTTGTCGCAACGGATATTTTAAGTGTGGGAGTAGTGAATAGACAAACAAGTGTCTATGCTTCATCTCGGTCATGCGATATTTTAACTTTCCCTTTAGTCGCTTGAATCTCTTATCAATCTCCCATAAAGACTCTCTTGGTTTCTATCTTATTTCGATCATCTCATTCATGTACTGATCTTCTGAGCTCGACTTCTGGAACTCATTTATCAGTAACTTCTTAATGTCTGCCAATATCCTTGTTGTCCCAAGGGTGTTGTTTGCATTTAAACCCATGTACCAGTCTAGTGCATTGTCTCTTAGCATAATCGCTAACTACGCGAGTTTGGTATCTTCATCCGTGATCTGTTTTGCTTCCCAGATCTTTGCACAAATAAACAAGTGTTTCTCAGGGTCTTTTGCTGCTTCTCCTCGAAATTATGGTAACCTGATGGTTGGATCGTGTCCTACCATTCTGAATGTTGAACTACTACCTTCGTGTGGTGTAGATACCTGACTAGTGTTGCCTGAACTGGCTCCTCCAGTTGTTGTTTGATCCGAAAATATATTTTAATGACTATGGTTGAGTTATTAATTGCATGTGTTAATTAACCATTTATGAAGTTGAACCAAAGAGGATGAATTTAATGAAGAAACATAGTAGCCACAAAACAATATACAGATCTGAACATAAGCATGAAGAACAACAAACCATAAAAAGAGAAGTGATAACGGAGTTGGGCAAGGTTGCCTACGTCTACGGGCCTTTGTCTCAGTGGGGAAGGCTTCTTTATTAATTCTTCAATGCTTGCAAAGTACATCAAAATTACATCAAATGTACTCCATTCCAATCTTGTTGTGTTCTACTCAACCTCATAAATCCAATGCAACTAATGGCACTGAAAAAGGATGAGTATAGCCTCCATAAATGGCCTCCAAAGTTCTGCTCCTCAACAGCTCCCCTGCATAAAAATGGCTTTGGCTTTGCTTTGCTTCAGCATAACTCTACTCTAACTGTTCCCCCATGGCCTCAAACAAGCCTGGTTTTTATAGATCTGAAGTTGGTTATTCTTCCCCAACTTCCTCCCAAAATCTTGGCTCAAAAAGAGCTCAATATCTCCCAAAAATGGCCAAAATCTTCAACAACAGGCCTAAAAATCAAATAAAAATCCCAAAAACCATATAATAAAACCCACTCTGTAACAAAAATTCAAAAATACACAGAGTAGCCCCCTAAATCAAGCGCGCGCCCCCCTCAAATATGGTCATATGCAACTTAATATGGCCAAGCACTAGCCCAAAGGGCTAAGCGTCGGCCCTAACCTTGCACTAGCTCCTGGATGTATGGCGCACAACATGTGACCCCGGTCTAAAAAAGGTAACCCCCCGCGCTTTTCAAGTGGATAAGATCTGGTCATGTGACATATCCTGAGAACCGAGGTCGGGTATGATAAAGGGGAGGTTATGCTAGGCCCGTGCCCCTGGTTGTATGTTGTGACAATAGACCACGGGTAGAAAACCATGGGCTGGGGCTTAGCCCCAGCCCCACTTTCCGCCACCATATAATACATTGCATTTTAAAATAAAATATTATGGATACATATAACAAGGAACACGTGGGGAACATTGGTGTTGGACCATTCCGCAAGGTGTTGGCTTGGTCATTGGTCGTGGGTTCAAAACCCATGGACCCCAAACACATTTTTAAAACTTGCCATACGATTTATGATTGGGTGCCACATGGATGCCCATCCTTGGGCCATGTGGCCCCACCACATTTGCCCAAAATTCGACAAGTGTCACACTGCCATTGGTCCAAGTCTGCATCATCTGCCCAGTCACAGGTTGCCACCTACCTCTACCATGTCAGCATAAAGAAATAGCTTTGGTGATGTCATGTTGACATCAACATTGACTTTTTTGCCAGTTTGATTGTTTGACTTTTTTAACTGTTTGGAAAAATGACCAGAGTATGATAACTCTCACATACAATGTCTATTTGATAAAGTAAATATATGGTCAGAATTAGCGCGACGATTCGATCGTAATGGAATTAGTTTCGTCTAATTCCGAGAACTTTCATTTTTGAGCCTTTTCTGGACCTGGGAAGCCTCCTGGATCCGATTCTGGATCACACCTCCCCACTAAGGACCTTTTTGTCCCCAAAAGGTTACTGACCAGTCAACAAGCTCGGGATAGGACACCCAGCTTGTCCTCTGTCTCTGAACTCTATCCTGTGCACCTGTCTCATCAAGATCAACTGTAACACAATCATGACAATTGACAGCATATCATTATCCATTTGAACCCTGTCACATCTTATTGAAGCCACTATCATCCATGTAGACAACATTACTAATTATAGTATCAAAACGATGACTGCAAATGAGTTGATGTACTTATAATATTTACATGACATGAGCTTATCTTGAAGCAACCTATGATTGATTTTCCATTCAACAATCATTTCCTGTTCTTGCTTAAGATCGATTACTTCATTTGAAACAATTATTGGTTTATTGCTTTCTTTCACTGCCTTCTTTAATTGTTCCATTGTTTGAGGTGTTTATTTGCCTTAACATGATGAGCATAAACCACATATTCTTGACATGCTTTGGTTAATTGATATCGATTCTTTGTCATGTAGAAGATTGCCTTACGATCTTATAAGTATGGACTACCTAAGACCATTCCACATTCACTTAACGACACTACATCACATGTTACCTCGTCCACATACTTAGATGAAATTGCAAATTTGATTGTGCATTGTTTTGTTATGTGCATTTGATGATGATTGCTTATCCATTTAAGTGTGTAAGGCTTATGATGTACTTGTGTAAGGCTTATGCTTAACCAATTCTTCTGAGATTAGATTAGCTTGAGATCCACTGTCGATTAATGTCTCTATCTTAGTGTGTCGTATGATGGTCCTTATATGAAACAATCTACTTCTATAATCAATGCCTTCGCCAATTTTACCTGTCATACCAACCAATGAGACCTTAGATTCATCACCCGAATCCGATCCCAAGTCTGTGGGTCTTGTTGTCACTGCCACTGTTTGGCTTCCCTTCTTTTCCTTGAACCACTTTGGCCTCTTCTCGGGATGCAACTGCCAACATCTATCCTCATCATGTCCCTCTTTCTTGCAATGCTTGCAAGAGGGCTTATCGTCCTTTCTTGCCACTGCATTTGCCTTTTTTCCATGCCACTTCCTCTTTCCTCTTTCCTTGAAGACAATTCCCCTGATACACTTGTTTTCCCTGCTTCAATATACGTCGCTTGAACAAAAACCTCATCAAGGTTAGTGGGTCCAAACATGAATACGGTATTTCTAATATGTGCAGGTAAACCTCCTATATACTTCATAAGGGTTTCATGTGTATGTAAAGGGATATCTAACATCAATGCCATTTTTCGAAAGTCGTCTGTGTATTCTTGCACTATTTTTCCTTTCCTTAGTTTTAAAGATTGTCATTCCATTAATGCTTTTTCTTTATAACCCAAAGGATAGAATTGTTTCCTAAGTGCAGAAATGAAACTTTGCCATGATGGAAATACATTACCCACTTGTTGCGTTTCGTTTTGCAACTTGCTTTGCCACCAGATGAGAGTTGTAACTGCAAGTCTCAAAAATGCCAACTTGATTTGTGTGGCCTCATCCTTGATCTGTTGCACACTGCAGTAAGCCTCCATCTGCATGACCCAATTGTCAAGTCTCTATGCATTAACTTCACCATCATATATGGGAAACTCAAATTTAACATCAAGTTTTAATAATGGCATTTAATTCTTATGTTTATGAACATGTTTCTTTGCATTGGATTTAGAACTTGAACTTGAAGAAGAAGGAGAAGAAGGAGGTGAAGGAGGAGTCTGAGGAGAATCCTCTTCCTCATCACTTTTTTCCTTTGAAGATTCACCCAGATTTGGTCTTTTTCATTCCAAGTAATCCTCTTACAAAACTTTCACCATCTCCGACATAGCAAGGAAAGTTTTCTGGAACTCTTTCTCATCCTGAGAAAGCCCTTCTTCTAATGCCATCTTCTCACTGTGAGAAGCTCTCTTTCTCAATCCAAGCAATGGATTCTCTTTAACAAGATCACCTTCACCACGTTGTAGCTTTTCCCTGGTTAACATGCAAAACTCAAATCCAAACGTCAACTAGCTCTGATACCACTTGATCCGGAAAGATCTTTTAATGATTGTGGTTGAGTTATTAATTGCACGTGTTAATTAACCATTTATGAAGCTGAACCAAAGAGGATGAATTTAATGAATAAACATAGAAGCCATAAAACAATATACAAATCTGAACATAAGCATGAAGAACAACAAACCATAACAAGAGAAGTGATAACGGAGTTCGACCAGGTTGCCTACGTCTCTGGGCCTTTGTCTCAGTGGGGAAGGCTTCTTTATTAATTCTTCAATGCTTGCAAAGTACATCAAATGGACTCCATTATGATCTCGTTGTGTTCTTCTCAACTTCATAAATCCAATGCAACTGACGGCACTAAAAAAGGCTGACTATAGCCTCCGGAAATGGCCTCCAAAGTTCTGCTCCTCAACAACTCCCCTACATAAAAATGGCTTTGGCTTTGCTTTGCTTCAGTATAACTCTGCTCTAATTATTCCCCCATGGCCTCAAACAGGCCTAGTTTTTATAGATCTAAATTTGGTTATCCTTCCCCAACTTCCTCCCAAAATCTAGGCTCAAAAAGAGCTCAATATCTCCCAAAAATGGCCAAAATATTCAATAACAGGCCTAAAAATCAAATAAAAATCCCAAAAACCATATAATAAAACCTATTATGTAACAAAATTCAAAAATACAGAGAGTAGCCCCCTAAATCAGGCACATGCCCCCTCAAATATGGTCATACGCAACTTAATATGGCAAAGAGCTATCCCAAAGGGCTAAGTGTTGGCCCTAACCTTACGCTAGGTCCTGGATGTATGGCGCACAACATGTGACCCCGGTCTAAAACAGGTAACCCCTCGCGCTTTTCAAGTGGATAAGCTATGGTCATGTGGCATATCCCGAGAACCAAGGGCGGGTATGATAGAGGAGCGGTTATGCCAGGCCCACGCTCCTGGTTGTATGTTGTGACAATAGACCACGGGTAGAAAACCATGGGTTGGGGATTAGCCCCAGCCCCACTTTCGGTCACCATACAATACATTTCATTTTAAAATAAAATATTGTGGATACATATAACAAGGAACACGTGGGGCACGTTGGTGTTGGACCAGTCCTCAAGGCATTGGCTTGGTCATTGGTCGTGGATTCAAAACCCATGGACCCCAAACACATTTTTAAAACTTGCCATACGATTTATGACTGGGTGCCATGTGGCTGCCCATGCCTGGGCCACGTGGCCCCACCACATTTGCCTAAAATTCGACAAGTGTCACACTACCATTGGTCCAAGTCTGCATTATCTGCCTAGTCATAGGTCACCACCTGCCTCTGTCACGTCAGCATAAAGAAATAGATTTGGTGATGTCATGCTAACGTCAACATTAACGTATTTGCCAGTTTGACTTTTTTAGCTGTTTGGAAAAATGATCAGAGTGTGATAACTATCACATACAGCGTCTGTTTGAGAAAGTAAATATATGGTCGGAATCAGCGCGATGATTCGATCGTTATGGAATTGGTTTCGTCTGATTTCGAGAACTTTCATTTTTGAGCCTTTTCTGGACGTGGGAAGCCTCCTAGATCCAATTCTGGATCATTGTTCCTTGTGTGGATGTACTTCCTACTGTCTGACTGCTTCTGAACTTCGGTTGTCTAAATGGTGGTGTTCTCTTTGGTGTATTAGTCGCACATGGGTTTATGGGTTCCACATTGACATTAATATGGATAGGATTGTTACCTTTTCTCCCCATTCTTGGACCTCTCATCTTCCTCTCGTATGTTGCGCATAGGATTTCCTCAATCTTCTCCACAACCCGGAGATCCTCTACCTCTTCCTCATTACTCGCCAAGCCTTCCCTCGTGGCTACAACTCTCTTCTTGGTATTCACCCCTTATTGGTAGGTACTTCGTTACGCGTCTTTCCAACTATCGCCATGATCTACTTGATCTGGTCATCGTCCATCATGATTGGGTCCAAGGGTTCTTCATGCTTGCCCTTATCCTTTCCTCCTTCCATTTCTCCTTTTTCTGTCAGTGCTTCCCCCCCTTCCCCATGCACACAGGGAAATTTAGCTGTCTGATTCCATTGCCATTACACCTTTGTTATATAATAGTATCTTAATAGAAGAATACATCGATCGAATGTACCTTCCTCAGGGTCCTCGTAGAAACTCTTGCCCCGCTGTGTTGTACGACTTCGTTGTGTCGATTGCAAACTTTGTTATAAACCCTGCCACAATACTATCAAGCCAAAAGTCGACTGCGCGGGTGAACTTGTTGTTCACCTGCTGAAGTTGCTCAATCTGTACTGAGGTCCACTCTATCTGTCAAATCTGGTTCGTTGCGTGGTTATCCTTCAACCTTAGTATCCACTCCTGTAATAGATGTGGAAAATCGCAGAAAAAGACTTCGTGTAAATCAGTAAACACGTATTTCTCAAGATATTTACAAGGTGTTAGTCTAGGGTTTCTATTGTCTTTCTATGCAAACTCTAGCTCCTTAGTTCCTAGCCATGTTTCGATTTCTGCTTTTGTGGGATTCCACGATCTCAACATCCCCCCTTAATGGATCATTGGTCTCTTCCCTAACCTTTTCTTGATCCGCTTCCGGCAGATCTTTGTCTTATCTTTTCTCCTCAATCCTCTCATGTTCCTACCAATGGCAACGAAACCATTTGTTTGTTTTAACCTTGCTCTTCCTTTCTGTTTGAGCTTATTGACCCAGGGTTCATGTCTTTCGGGTTTCCAACAAAGCCTCTAAAACTATCGGCCCTCTCGGTAAACCACAAGGTAACATAGCGCACAAGATGTGTTGTGCAGTCTCACCCGAGATAGCTTTAATGGTGGTTGTAAGACTCAGGTGCTTACAGCCTAGGATTGAGTAGGAGATATGAGCACTAACCATTTAACCATCTATTACGACTTGTAAATGCAACATACTGTTATTTACGATTAATGCAGTAAATCCATAGGCCTATTCCTTCAATATTGCAAAAGCACTTAGACATGCAGTATAATAATTCATACATTCAACATAATAATAATTGCTTATGACAATAAGAGATATGCAAACATTCATCACACAACACAAATGTTACCGTGGTTCACCCCCTCCCGGGGCTACTTCCACAAAGATTTGGCTCTCAGCTCTTTTATTATATTATGTTCGCATCTATAGCGTTGAGTGCTTACAACTCTTCTCACTTGGGGGATATCTATATGAGGCGGACTAGATCGCACCAAAATCCACATCCTACGATCTAACCCTCAATATCTACCCTCCCTCGTCCTCTCTAGCTCCACAGCTTCTACAAAATAGGTCTTACAGCAAAACATTACCTATCGCATCAACTCATGCGTAACTA
Organism: Picea mariana; assembly: GCA_032191745.1. Classification (NCBI taxonomy): domain Eukaryota; kingdom Viridiplantae; phylum Streptophyta; class Pinopsida; order Pinales; family Pinaceae; genus Picea; species Picea mariana. The sequence goes on from JASDQU010373588.1 coordinate 76,089, forward strand.
CAATAATCAGAACCGAACAACACAAAATCGAACCCCCTATGATACCTACATATCATTATTTATACATTTCGGGCTCTTCAACCATTTACAATACATTACCAAAACCCTAACCCTACTGTCATTAGCTCTTCCTCCCATGTGTGCGTGTTGTTCTTCCTTCCAGTTGTTGTTTTCCTTGCATGTGCACGTGTTGCGTTTCCTTCCAATTGTTGCTTCGCTCGTGCATGCTTTCTTTCCAAAACGCCATGCTTTTCCACTTTGGCCATTGGCCTGCCTCCAACAGTGCATTTAGGGAAAACAGAGTCTATTAGGTGGCAACAAATGTTGAAGGAAAAGATGATAGTAGGAGAGCCAAGGACAAGAGAGATTAATAGTTGAAGTGTTAGTAACCCAAGGCTTCAACTACCAAACCCTAAGGGAAAAATAACTATTAAGGAGTAGGTAACCCTAGGCCTTAGTAAATTTTCCTCCCTCTTTAACTCAAAGATGCAGCAAATGACGGCTAAGATGAAGCAATAAGTTCTAGGGTGTTGCAATGGCAAGGCCCTTATCAATAGCTTCAAGGAAATCGTCTTCTTGGCAAAATCTAGTAGGTAAAAGCTCTTAAAACTAGGACAATAACATGTGCTGGGTTTCCTAGGTTTTTGAAGCAAGCAATTTCATAATCTTAATGTAAATGCAAGATAAACATAATTGTAACCATTCAATGAAGAAGAATTGCAGAAATTTCACTTACATTCATTGAGAATCATCAAGCATAAACCCTAGTTGAACACTTGCCCCAAGAAAATTGCCAAAATAGTCCAATATTAGCCTCCTCCAACAAGTGTGCACTACATTTCAGTCATAAAACCCTAAGTAGGGTGGAAATTTCAGACCTCACTAAGTGTGAGTGAAAGATCATGAAAAATACAAGAGAAAACCCTTATTTATATAATTTCAATGACCAGAATTAGGTGAAAAAGGCCGACATGGCCAGTTTACATGTAATATCTAGTTTTTACATTAAATGACATAATAAAACCCTCAATCAAGGAGAAAAGGTGACATCATGCCCTTTTAGGGTGACACTAGGCTTTTTTAGGGCAACGTTGGCCTCTAGGAGCAAAACATTAGGCCTCCTTGGGCCTTTGGATCAAACCACTTGTGCCACTTGGCACACAATTGCCTCCAAAGTGTCCAAAATGGTGGGTGACATCATGGGTCACATGGGTGACATCATGGTACTTCCAAGGCCTACATCATAGTGAGAAGGGCAAGACCCCCATGGGTCTAGGCCTGCCAAGCTATCTCTGGTGGAACGTCCTCCTCTCTCTCCAGTGCAAACCTTTGATCTGTCTTTGCCCCTAGCTGGGATCTTAGCATCCATCTGGTGAGATTTTATCCCTATGGACGTCCGAACTAATCATCTCCCCATGTGTACCTATCCATTGGGGGCGGCTCTGCAACAAAAACAAGTACGCCCTCCATGGGCTCATAAGTCACAGAGATCATAGCAATGTCAATCACATCTAATAATCAAGTTATTTAAACATGTGCATGAAACCCCCTTTCCCAGACAAGTGCTCAAAGACGTTATGTTATTCTACAAGCCAAGTTTGGAGAGGACGCTAGGATGTCCTATTGGGCTAGTTCTCATTGGATGTAGGATGTTTTCGGGTGAAGAAAAATCAAGGCCATGTAAGTGGATGAGGTGGTAAGGGATGTCTGAGTAATGGGTGCAGTGATGATAGGGGAATGTATGGCTTACCTGTGGGTTCCTCTGAAGAGGGTGAGATGCACCTTGTCATGGATGCAAATGTTTCCAAGCCCATTCATGCCTTTTATCTTTTTATCTTATTTCTTTTTCTTTCAAGAGACTAGTTAGGGGACATTGCCCTGGCGTGGTGACCAGTGGTGATTGTTGGAACAGGGCAGACCCAGGGTTCGACGCTACAACAACGCACCAACAAAACCCTAACTATCGACCCTTTCGACAACACCTACGAAGCAGATGAAGTCTCACCCGAGGTAGAGGCAGGGGTGGTTGCAGGACTCAGATGTCTGCAACCTTAGCTGGGACACAGAAATGTGATTGTAACACTTTAACAGAGCACTTAGTTATTACAGTTCGTTAATATTCAACCTTAGTTCACATTGTAGCTAAACCCTGACAACAGATCAGCGTAGCATTCACACAGATCCAATAGATTCAAGCACTAAGCATACCAATAGAAATAAGATCTAGCATTCATTCACATTATTCAGCACTAAGCTATCATATCAAATTCATCTATCATCTAACATCGCGCTAAGGATTGAATCATATGAACAAAAGAACATCCAAAAAGCACAAAGCATTCACAACACAGGATATATGTGGTTAACCCCCACCTTGGGGCTACGTCCACCAACTCTTCGTCTTCTTTATTATCTTTGATCAATCTTCTCACATGCACAAAGCCTCAAAATCAACTCCGCAAAGGACAGGAGATCTATGCACCTTGCTAGATCCTCCTTCTTTGAGTCATAACACAAAGCCTTCCACAATCTCTCACAGTCACTTTCACTTAGCTCTGCAAACCTCATACAGTATGCACAAAGCATTTACCACTTAGCACTTAGCACACTTGCAACTGATTAGTCACTACTAGTCACTATTCATTATTCACTATTTCTTACATCGCCTAGACATCTATTTATACATTACAAAATAGGCCTAAGCATGGGTAAACCCATGGGCCGACATCCCCATACCCATTACATAAGCCCAAAACCCAAAAAGGCCCTAAAAAAAGGTCGAGATCCCGCAATCTCGCTTCATCTTGCACTCCGCCTTCGATAGCCTGTCAAAGTCCCAAAAATAGGTCAAACATGACCAAGGATCCTCAAAACTTGGTCAAGGGCCAACAGTGACAATGTTACCCATAAGCATCTCATGGGAATGAGAAGGTTGGCTCGTGATGAGACCCCCTTTCTCTTGGCTATGCCACCAAGAGCCACTACCCTAGTGTGCTGACCAGTTGAATGGTAGTGTCATACTGCTACATGCCCATGGACCTAATAGGTTGGCTCGTGATGAGACCCCCTATCCTCCAACTAGGTATTGATTTTATTATTTTTTACGGGTCCCTCTGTTTCTTGTTGAGAAGCCTTTTATTTCTTTCTTGGCAATGCCTGGATGAAGCATCTGAAGGTTTCATTCTTTGGCTTTTATCTTTTTCCAGCTACTTTTACCCATTGGGCCTTTAGCCGCTTCTTCCCACAAGGTAAGGAACAACCCTTTTCTAGCTTGGAAAACCCAATGCTCGAACCAGTGTATGGGATGGATGAGAGGGAAAAATATGAAAAGTCGTAAGTAGGGTGGGAACGAACAATGACCTTTCATGAAGCCCCTTAGTGGAAACTCAAACCTTATGGGAACCGGCTTACTAGGGCATCCTCTCATTCCCCCCGGGAGTGGACAAGTGGAAAGGGATAAGTTCCAAGCACATGTTAGAAGTAAAAAGAATTAAATAAACATATTCAAATCTTTTGAGAATCAGAGTGACACATACCATGATACTCAGACTCATTACCTCGTGTAGAAAGACCCACTGTTATTGAAGGACCAAGCCAATGGGATGGATTTTGTTGTTGTTGACAAGGTGTAGGCGCTAAAGAAGAAGAAGGATGGGCCCTCCAGGGCCAGGCTCAAGTTGATATGGCTCTCGGTACTCCATGTCTAGGACCTGTGGGCCTTGAGACATAATATCCTTAGTTATCCCTAGGCTAGGGGATAACATCTGGCTCCAACTCGGGGACATGTGTTCACCGTAGAGCACATGAGAACCTCAACATCTCTGGCATAACCCATGACCTGCTTGATCTCAACAGAACATTATTAGTAATCATTTGGGGTGGTGATGTCACCCCCGACTCATACATAGTATAAAAAATTAAAGCAAACATATATACAAATGGAAATACAACTACTCTAGCATGAAATGCAAATGGTATATACAATGAATGAAAATACCTACCTACTTACCTAAACTTAACTGTGAAGTCAAGTCTCTACCCCCTGATGGGGTTTGAGGAGGTGCCTATTAACTGGTAATGGGCGCCTTCTTCCTTCTAATGTAGACAAATAGTAGGCATCATCGATTGACTTTCTTCCAACTCTGAAGGGTCCCAGCCAAAATTGTGCACTTCCCTTGACATTAGTAGGCTCTCCCTTCTTTGTGTCCCACCTCTAGACTGTATCTCCCTCTTTGTAATCATTGTTCTTGAATCAGGTTGTTTCTTGTACAACCATGGTGTATTATCTTGAGGGAGGAGGGTGGAGTTATGCTGTGAAGACTTCTTGTTGGGATGGCTTGATCGACATGTCATCTTCTTCTTTCTTTAAAAATTTAATAGTCCCAACTTCTTTGTCCTTGTATTTGTCTAGGAGTTCCTGATACTCTTCCTTCTTTGGCCATCATATTTGATCGAAGTCTTCCTCTGAAGCGAAAGGCAAATCATCAGGGGAAAATACAAGAAGACTTTATTTGTTTGGATCATGTGTTTCACTAGTTCCGATATCATTCCCTTCCCATTTGACGAAGCCAACTCCTATCCTTCTAAACCTTATCAAATAGTTATCTTCTTGTGTAGAAGAATAATCATCCAAGTCTTCAGAGATGTTAGATGCATCGTCAGGATAATCACCCCAATTTGTATCTCTTTCTTGCTCTAGAACGATGGGGCAGTGTCCCACCAAAGCACTATACCTTATGTATGTTTCATGAAAATGAAACACCTCGTCGTTACCTAGTGAACTATCGTTCTCGTGATTGCTAGGAATATTCCGGTCACCCCTTCCCTTGGTCCCTGTTATCTCACTAATATTGTCTTCTTTTGTCAAGGGAAGAGTGGGACAACCTAGAAATAAGCATGGATCGACTGATATGTAGTCACTATGTCCCTGAAAGGGGGTTTGCTCATTTTGCTCAAAATCACCAGTTTGTAATGACGTGGAAGTTTCTTTGGACGATAGTTGGTCATCTGGGATTTTCTTTTTCAAAGAAGGGATTTCCAACATTTTACGAATCCTTTTAACCTTTTGTAAGATATAGGCCATACTAGTGCTCAGGTTGGTCCTATTATTGTCAGTTTTTGGAAAATGTTGGGGTATATTGCCAACATACACCTGGGGCTCTTCAAGATTTACCCTTGAGTTCTCATTTGTTTGGCCAAAGTATTCAATCCTAGGCTTCCTCATGTCTTGATTTTCTTGGATTTGACTTGGCGTGAACAAGGTGAATATGCAATCTAAAAAATTAGGTTTCTCATGAGTAGCCTTTGGGTGATAACGTTCAAAATAGGAGTCCTTGCATGACCAGGGTTTATGATCATTTTCTTGTCTTGCAACATTTTGTAGGTTCAAAGTGTTCAAACAAATTTATTCTCTTGGAGCATGGGATTTTATTGTTTGAGGAGGTCTCATAGAAAGTGGCTTTTGGATTTGTGATAGTGACCTTTCTAATTGAATGATTCTTTCAGAGATACTTAGATCCTCAGAGGGTTCATGTTGTTTTGAAAAATTTAAGGCATCTCTCATGTTTGAGAAACCTGCGCTCCATTTTCTATGGAAAGTATTGTTTTCTATCTCTAGAATCTCTGGGAGGTCATGCTCTAATCCTCCCACGCTTTCCTTATTTATCTCCCAGATATCATCACTGTTCAAAAAATTGACCTGATGGATGGTACTCTCGAACTTAATATTTTCCTCAATCTGGCAGGAAACATCTTGAGCTTCTTTTAGGGTCGTAGGTAATCGATCCTTGAGGGTAAATTGTAAAGTTCCCTTATATGAGTTAAGGTAATGTTGGAGAATAACGCTCTTTGGGAGAAAACCGGGTTGAAGTTTACTAATAAGAGAGTTGAACCTATCATTGAATTCCCTAACGTCTTCGTCTGTTTGTTTGCAAACTTCGAGGTATTGAGAGTAAAAGGAGGCCATACTTTCTTTTTTACAGCACCTGTCCTTGAAAGCACGTTCAATATCTTCAGGGGTTTTGATGCTTCCATTTGGGAGACCATTAATCCATCCTCTGGCACTCCCAGTGAGTGAGCTTGAAAAAATCCTCATGAAGGTGTCAGGGTGTTCTTCTCCTATTGGTGAAATTCATATCCCTCATAAAACTTATCCCAGTGTGAGTTTCCATAAGATCCTACTTCTCCCGAGAACTTAGGTATCTAGGAATCAACCTCTTCGGGGAGATCATGTAATCCTCCTTGGGTGTTTGTTAAGTCTAAAGGGCCAAAGAGTTCTTTGTGAGACCATTTAGGAGGTTTTACAGAGGTAATATAATTTACAGGAGTAATAGGGATTACAATAGTAGAAGAGAGTGTGTATTGAAGTCCACTATAGGTCGTCATTTGTGAAGTTGTCGGATGATTTTCTTGAAATTATTGAAGGAATGAGGGGATCACCTTTAGTGGAGTCTCCAGGTAAGCTTTGTAAAGCAAAAACTTTTGAGGAAATGTTTACCAAAAAGTGTCATATTTGAGGGGAATTGACTCAGTTTTCCCCGACAACGGAGCCAAAATGTTATCGCACAATTTGTACTTTGATCAAAGGAAAGGTTAATGGAAAGCAAATTGGAGAAACTGGAGACTATCCTATCACTGTCACCTCAATAGGAAGCCTCTTTCTATTTAGGTTTGATGGCCCAGGGGAGACATTCCCAATGACCTGGGGGTTTGAGAAGGCAAGGTCAAGAAGTCTATAAAAAATTTCCCCTCTCACAAGTCACCACTGATCAGAAAGTCCCGAGGTTTTAACCAATGAAGTAGTGAAATATGAAGATGTACTTGCTCAGAATAAAGCAATAAGAAAATATATCTTTCGCAAGTACAACTTGTTGTTAGCATTTCATAAAATGACAGACTTTCTCAATAAAAACAATTGGTTGATATAATGGTGAAGTAAACAAAAATTTATCGCAACAATATTTATAAGACAATACTTCACAATAAGTGCCTTAAAATAGCTCCAAATATTCTTAAAATAATCAATCATTAACATCATAATACTAGCATTTATCAGAAGCAAGTAAGGCAATGCATTAATCAACTTTTTAAATTGATTTTAGATACTTTTAGTGCTACAAAGTATGGTTGTCGCTTACTTTGGTAGCAACAACAACAAAGTTAGTAGGTTAAGCTATTCTAATGTTAGAAGTGGTTAATAGAAAGCTTAAGGTGTAGGTTTTGATAGTTGTTTTGATCAATCACTTGATAGGGAGTCTTATATTAGTGCCTTTAGGGAAAATGGAGTCTATTAGGTGGCATAAAATGTTGAAGGAAAAGATGATAGTCGGAGAGCCAAAGACAAGAGAGATTAATAGTTGAAGTGTCGGTAACCCAAAGCTTCAACTACCAAACCCTAAGGGGAAAATAACTACTAAGGTGTAGGTAACCCTAGGCCTTAGTAAATTTTCCTCCCTCTTTAACTCAAAGATGAAGAAAATGACGGCTAAGATGAAGAAATAAGTGCTAGGGTGTTGCAATGGCAAGGCCCTTAGCAATAGCTTCAAGGAAATCGTCTTCTTGGCAAAATCTAGTAGGTAAAAGCTCTTAAAGCTAGGACAATAACATGTGCTAGGCTTCCTAGGTTTTTTAAGCAAGCAATTTCATAATCTTAATGTAAATGCAAGATCGACATAAGTATAACCATTCAATGAAGAAGAATTGAAGAAATTTCACTTAAATTAGTTCATAATCATCAAGAATAAATCCTAGTTGAACACTTCCACCAAGAAAATTGCCAAAATAGTCCAAGATTAGCCTCGTCCAACAAGTGTGCACTAAATTTCAGTCATAAAACCCTAAGTAGGCCGCAAATTTCAGACCTCACTAAGTGTGAGTGAAAGATCATGAAAAATACAAAAGTAAAACCCTTATTTATACAATTTCAATGACCAAAATTAGGTCAAAAAGGTCGACATGGCCAGTTTACATGTAATATCTAGTTTTTACATTAAATAACATAATAAAACCCTAAATCAAGCATAAAAGGGGGCGTCATGCCATTTTAGGGTGACGTTAGGCCTTTTTAGGGCAACGTTGGCCTCCAAGAGCAAAACTTTAGGCCTACTTGGGCCTTTGTATCAAACCACACGTGCCACTTGGCACACAACTGCCTCCAAAGTGTCTAAAACGTTGGGTGACGTCATGACCCTTCTAAGGCTTACATCATAGTGAGAAGGGCAAGACCCCCATGGGTCCAGGCCTGCCAGACTGTCTCTGGTGGAACGTCCTCCTCTCTCTCTGGTGCAAACCTTTGATCTATCTCTGCCCCTGGCTAGGGTCTCAACATCCATCTGGTGGGATTTTATCCCTATGGAGGTCCGAACTAATCATCTCGCCATGTGTACCTATCCATCAGGTATGGCTCTACAATAAGAACAAGTACACCCTCCATGGGATCACAAGTCACGGGGATCATAGCAATGTCAATCACATCTAATAATCAAGTTATTTAAAAATGTGCATGAAACCCCCTTTCCTAGACAAGTGCTCAAAGACGTTATGATATTCTACAAGCTAGGTTTGGAGGGGACGCTAGGATATCCTATTGGGTTAGTTCTCATTGGATGTGGGATGTTTTTGGGTGAAGACAAATCAAGGCCATGTAAGTGGATGAGGTGGTAAGGGATGTTTGAGCAATGGGTGCAGTGATGACAGGGGAATGTGTGACTTACCTGTCGGTGGCTCTGAAGAGGGTGAGCTGCACCTTGTCATGGATGCAAATGTTTCCAAGCCCATTCATGCCTTTTTTCTTTTTATCTTATTTCTTTCTCTTTAAAGAGACTAGTTAGGGGACACTGCCATAGCGTGGTGACATGTGGTGACATTGTTACCCACAAGCATTTCACGAAAATGAGAAGGTTGGCTTGTGATGAGACCCCCTTTCTCTTGGCTATGCCACCATGAGCCACTACCCTGGTGTGGTGACCAGCTGAATGGTAGTGTCATACCGCTACATGCCCATGGACCTAATAGGTTGGCTCGTGATGAGACCCCCTTTCCTCCAACTAGTTCTTGATTTTGTTATATTTTATGGGTCCCTTTGTTTCTTGTTGAGAAGCCTTTTGTTTCCTTCTTGGGGATCCCTGGGTGAAGCATCTAAATGTTTCATTCTTTGGCTTTTATCTTTTGCCATTTACTTTTACCCTCTGGGCCTTTAGCCCCTTCTTCCCACAAGGAAAGGTACAACGCTTTGCTAGCTTGCCAAACCCAATGCCCAAACCAGTGTATGGGATGGATGAGAGGCAAAAAGATGAAAAGTGGTAAGTATGGTGGGAACAGACGATGACCTTTCATGAAGCTCCCTAGTGGCAAATCAAACCCTATGGGAACCAACTTACTAGGGCATCATGCCATTCCCCCTATGTGTGGGCAAGTGGAAAGGCATAATGTCCAAGCACACGTTAAAAGTAAAAAGAATTAAATGCACATATTTAAATGTTTTGAGAATCATAGTGACACATACCGTGATACCTGGACTCATTACCTCATGGAGCAAGACCCACTGTTGTTGAAGGACCAGGTCGATGGGATGGATGTTGCAATTGTTGACAAGGTGTAGGCGCTGAATAAGAAGAAGGATAGGCCCTCCAGGGCCATGCTCAAGTTGATTTGGCTCTCGATACTCCATGTCTAGGACCTATGGGCCTCGAGACATAATCTCCTTAGATATCCCTAGGCTAGGGGATAACATCTGGATCCAACTCGGGGACATGTGCTCACCGTAGAGAGGATGAGAACCTCAACATCTCTAGCATAACCCGTGACCTACTTGATCTCAATAAAATATTATTATTAATCATTTGGGGTGGTGATATCACCCCCGACTCATATATAATATAGAAAATGAAAGCAAGCATATATACAAATGGAAATACAACTACTCTAGTATGAAATGCAGATGGTATATACAATGAATGCAAATGCCTACCTACTTACTTGTACTTACTTGTGAAGTCAAGTCTCTAGCCCCTGATGGGGTTTGAGGAGGTGCCTGTTAACTGGTAATGGGTGCTTTCTTCCTTCTAATGTAAACAAATAGTAGGCATCATCGACTGACTTTCTTCCAAATTTGAAGGGTCCAAGCCAAAATTGTGCACTTCCCTTGACATTAGTAGGCTCTCCCTTCTTTGTGTCCCACATCTAGACTGTATCTCCCTCTTTGTAATCCTTGGTCTTGAATCTGGTTATTTCTTATACAACCCTGGTGTACTATCTTAAGGGAGGAGGGTGGGGTTATCCTATGAAGACTTCTTGCTCGGACGGTTTGATCGACATGTCATCTTCTTCTTTATTTAACAATTTGACAGTCCCAACTTCTTTGTCCTTGTATTTGTCTAGGAGTTGTTGATACTCTTCCTTCTTTGGCCATTGTATCTGATCGAAGTCTTCCTCTGAAGTGAAAGGCAAATCATCAAGGGAAAATACAGAAAGACTTTCTTTGGTTGGCTCATGTGTTTCACTAGTTCCGATATCATCCCCTTCCCATTCGACGAAGCCAAATCCTTTCCTTCTAAACCTTATCAAATAGTCATCTTCTTGTGTAGAAGAATAATCATCCAAGTCTTCAGAGATGTCAGATGCATCGTCAGGATAATCACCCCAATTTGTATCTCTTTCTTGCTCTAGAACGATGGGGCGAGATCCCACCAAAGCACTATCCCTTATGTATGTTTCGTGCAAATGCAACACCTCGTCATTACCTAATGCAATATTGTTCTCGTGATTGCTAGGAATTTTCTGGTCACCCTTTCCCTTGGTCCCTGTTATCTCACTAATATTGTCTTCCTCTGTCAACGAAAGACTGCGCCAACCTATAAATAAACATGGATCTACTGAGGTGTAGTCACTATGTCCCTGAAAAGGGGTTTGCTCATTTTTCTCAAAATGACCAGTCCGTAATAGCGTGGAAGTTTTTTCGGACGATAGTTGGTCATCTCAGATTTGCTTTGTCAAAGAAGAGATTTCCAACATTTCACGAATCCTTTTAACCTTTTGTAAGATATAGGCCATATTAGTGCTCAGGTTGGTCCTATTATTGTCAGGTTTTGGAAAATGTTGGGGTAGATTTCCAGCATAAACCCGAGGCTCTTCAAGTTTTACCCTTGATTTCTCATTTGTTTGGCCAAAGTATTCAATCCTATGCTTCCTCATGTCTTGATTTTCTTGGATTTGACTTGGCGTGAATAAGGTGAATAAGGAATCTACAAAAGTAGGTTTCTCATGAGTAGCCTTTGGGTGATAACGTTCAAAATAAGAGTCCTTGCATGACCAGGGTTTAGGATCATTTTCTTGTCTTGCAACATTTTGTAGGTTCAAAGTGTTCAGACAAATTTATTCTCTTGGAGCATGGGATTTTATTGTTTGAGGAGGTCTCATAGAAAGTGGCTTTTGGATTTGTGATAGTGACCTTTCTAATTGAGTGATTCTTTCAAGGATACTTAGATCCTCAAAGGGTTCATGTTGTTTTGAAAAATTTAAGGCATCTCTCATGTTTGAGAAACCTGTGCTCCATTTTCTATGGAAAGTATTGTTTTTTATCTCTAGAATGTTTGGGAGGTCATGATCTAATCCTCCCACGCTTTCCTTATTTATCTCCCAGATATCATCATTGTTCAAACAATTGACCTGATGGATGGCATTGTCGAACTTAAGATTTTCCTCAATCTTGCATGCAACATCTTGAGCTTCTTCTAGGGTCGTACGTAATCGATCCTTGAGGGTGAATTGTAAGGTTCCTTCAAAGGAGTTAAGGTAATGTTGGAGAATAACGCTCTTTGGGAGAAAATCGGGCTGAAGTTTGATAATGAGAGTGTTGAACTTATCATTGAATTCCCTAACGTCTTCGTCTGTTTGTTTGCAAAGCACGTTGAACTTATCATTGAATTCCCTAACGTATTTGTCTTCGAGGTATTGAGAGTAAAAGGAGGCCATACTTTCTTTTTTACACCACCTGTCCTTGAAAGCATGTTCAAGATCTTCAAGGGTTTTGATGCTTCCATTCGGGAGACCATTAATCCATCCTTTGGCACTCCCGGTGAGTGAGCTTGCAAAAAGCCTCATGAAGGTGTCAATGTGTTCTTCTCCTGATTGGTGAAATTCATATCCCTCATAAAACTTATCCCAGTGTGAGTTGCCATAAGATCCTACTTCTCTCAATAACTTAGGTATCCAGGAATCAACCTCTTCGAGGAGATCATGTAATCCTCCTTGGGTATTTGTTAAGTCCAAAGGGCCAAAGAGTTCTCTGTGAGACCATTTAGGACGTTTTACAGGGGTAATAGGGATTACAATAGTAGAAGAGAGTGTGTACTGACATCCACTACGGGTCATCTTTTGTGAAGTCACCAGATAATTTTCTTGAAATTATCAAAGGAATGAGGGGATCACCTTTAGTGGAGTCACTAGGTAAGCTTTGTAAAGTAAATACTTTTGAGGAAAGGCTTACCAAAAAGTGTCGTCTTTGAGGGGAATTGACTCAGTTTTCCCCGACAACGGTGCCAAAATGTTATTGCACAATTTGTACTTTGATCAATGGAAAGCAAATTGGTGAAACTGGAGACTATCCTATCACTGTCACCTCAATAAGAAGCCTCTTTCTATTTAGGGTTGATGGCCCAGGGGAGACGTCCTCGGTGCCCTGGGGGTTTGAGAAGGCAAGGTCAAGAAGTCTATAAAAAAGGTTCCCTCTCACAAGTCACCACTAATTAGAAAATCTCGGCGTTTAAACCAATGAAGTAGTGAAATATCAAGATGTATCTTTCCGTAATAAAACAATAATAAAATATATCTTTCGCAAGTACAACTTGTTGTTAGCACTTCATAAAACCACATACTTTCTCAATACAAGCAATTGGCTGATATAATGGTGAAGTAAACAAAAATTTATAGCAACAATATTTATAAGACAATACTTCACAATAAGTGCCTTAAAATATCTTCAAAATGACCAAGAATAATCAATCATTAACATCATAATACTACCATTTATCAGAAGCAAGTAAGACAATGCATTAATCAACTTTCTAAATTGCTTTTAGATGCTTTTAGTGTTGCAAAGTATGGTTGTAGCTTACTTTGGTAACAAAAACAACAAAGTTAGTAGGTTAAGCTATTATAATGTTAAAAGTGGTTAATAAAAAGCTTAAGGTGTAGGTTTTGATAGTTGTTTTGATCAATCACTTGATAGGAAGTCTCAGATTAGTGCCTTTAGGGCAAATGGAGTCTATTAGGTGGCAACAAATGTTGAATGAAAATATGATAGTAGGAGAGCCAAAGACAAGAGAGATTAATAGTTGAAGTTTCGATAACTCAAGGCTTCAACTACCAAACCCTAAGGGGAAAATAACTACTAAGGTGCAGGTAACCCTAGGCTTTAGTAAATTTTCCTCCCTCTTTAACTCAAAGATGAAGCAAATGACGACTAAGATAAAGCAATAAGTGCTAGGGTGTTGCAATGGCAAGGCCCCTAGCAATAGCTTCAAGGAAATCGTCTTCTTAGCAAAATCTAATAGGTAAAAGCTCTTAAAGCTAGGACAATAACATGTGCTAGGCTTCCTAGGTTTTTTAAGCAAGCAATTTCATAATCTTAATGTAAATGCAAGATAAACATAACTATAACCATTCAATGAAGAAGAATTGCAGAAATTTCACTTACATTCATCGAGAATCATCAAGAATAAACCCTAGTTGAACACTTCCACCAAGAAAATTGCCAAAATAGTCCAAGATTAGCCTCCTCCAACAAGTGCACACTAAATTTCAGTCATAAAACCCTAAGTAGGGAACAAATTTCAGACCTCACTAAGTGTGAGTGAAAGATCATGAAAAATACAAGAGTAAAAATCCTTATTTATACAGTTTCAATGACCAAAATTAGGTCAGAAGGCCGACATGGCCAGTTTACATGTAATATCTAGTTTTTACATTAAATGACATAATAAAACCCTAAATCAAGCAGAAAAGGTGGCGTCATGCCCTTTTAGGGCGACCTTAGGCCTTTTTAGGGCAACATTGGCTTCCAGGAGCAAAACGTTAGGCCTTTGGATCAAAACACATGTGCCACTTGGCACAAAACTGCCTCCATAGTGTCCAAAATGGTGGGTGACGTCATGGGCCTTCTAAGGCCTACATCACAGTGAGAAGGGCAAGGCCTCCTCTCTCTCTAGTGCAAACCTCTGATCTGTCTCTGCCCCTGGCTGGGGTCTCAACATCCATCTGGTGGGATTTTAGCCCTATGGAGGTCCAAACTAATCATCTCCCCATGTGTACCTATCCATCGGGTGTGGCCCTCCAACAACAACAAGTACGCCCTCCATGGGCTCATAAGTCACAAGGATCATAACAATGTCAATCACATCTAATAATCAAGTTATTTAAACATGTGCATGAAACCCCCTTTCCCAGACAAGTGCTCAAAGACATTATTCTATTCTACAAGGCAAGTTTGGAGGGGATGCTAGGATGTCCTATTGGGATAGTTCTTATTGGATGTGGGATGTTTCCGGGTAAAGACAAATCAAGGCCATGTAAGTGGATGAGGTGGTAAAGAATGTCTGAGCAATGGGTGCAGTGATGACAGAGGAATGTATGACTTACCTGTGGGTGCCTCTAAAGAGGGTGAACTGTACCTTGTCATGGATGCAAATGTTTCCAAGCCCATTCATGCCTTTATCTTTTTATCTTTTTGATTTTTCTTTCAAGAGACTAGTTAGGAGACACTGCCCTGGCGTGGTGACCAGTGGTGACAATGTTACCCATAAGCATTTCACGGAAATGAGAAGGTTGGCTCGTGATGAGACCCCCTTTCTCTTGGCTATGCCACCAAGAGCCACTACCCTGGTGTAGTGACCAACTGAATGGTGGTGTTATACAGCTACATGCCCATGGACCTAATAGGCTGGCTCGTGATGAGACCCCCTATCCTACAACTAAGTCTTGATTTTATTATTTTTTATGGGGCCCTCTGTTTCTTACTAAGAAGCCTTTTATTTCTTTCTCAGGGATCCCTGGGCGAAACATTTGAAGGTTTCATTCTTTGGATTTTATCTTTTTCCACCTACTTTTACCCTCTGGGCCTTTAGCCCCTTCTTCCCACAAGGTAAGGTACAACCCTTTGCTAGCTTGGCAAACCCAATGTCTGAACAAATGTATGGGATGGATGAGAGGGAAAAAGATGAAAAGTGGTAAGTATGGTGGGAACAGACGATGACCTTTAATGAAGCCCCACGGTGGCAACTCAAACCCTATGGGAACCAACTTACTAAGGCATCATGTCATTCCCCCCGGGTGTGGACAAGTGGAAAGGCATAAGGTCCAAGCACACGTTAGAAGTAAAAAGAATTAAATGCACATATTCAAATGTTTTGAGAATTAGAGTGACACATATCATGATACCCAGACTCATTACCTCGTGGAGAAAGACCCACTGCTGTTGAAGGACCGGGCCGATGGGAGGGATGCTACTGCTGCTGACAAGGTGGAGGTGTTGAAGAAGAAGAAGGATAGGCTCTCCAGGGCCAGGCTCAAGTTGATCTGGCTCTCGGTACTCCATGTCTAGGACCTGTGGGCCTCGAGACATAATCTCCTTAGTTATCCCTAGGCTAGGGGATAACAGGTCCAAAACCCTAACTTTAATTGGAAGTTGAGGCATGAAAAGACCCTAACCCTAATCCTATATGGTTATCATTCCGTGTTAAAGTTGGGCCACTAGGAAAGAAAGGAGTACCATTCTTATTATATTGTTTATTGTTCAATAATTGAGCATAGCATTTGGGAGTGCGATATTGAAGCATAAACAAGGAATTAGAAGATCCCGAAGCACCGTATGGGCCACAGTGACGATGGCAACTCTATAGTGAGTGCACTTTCTTTATATTTGGATTTCACAATCGAGAAGAAAAGAGAGATGTACAAGCCTCACCTTCTGGTTGGATTTTCTCATACCACGTTTTCCTTAGGTACGTCTTCTGTTCATTGTGTTGATGGTGTGTTATTTGCTTAGCTTCTTTCATTTTAGTTTCAATTTTTTTTAGTGTTTTGTGTGCTAAGCTAGTAATATTAAGTTTAGAATCTAAAGTAAAACGCTACATAACAAGAGATTGCAAAATATTGCAAGATTTTTTATGTTGAACTATTCTAGTGGAATATCCACAATGATGTGTAGATAAAATGGAGCCAATGAGAAATGAAGGAACTATTACATTGCACAATAATAACCACGAAAATTGTGACTCTGTGACAATGCAACAAGTTCAAGAGGTGATTGTAACTCCTAAATGATATTGTATGTCATAAGATTACCCCAATTTGGTTTAGTATTCAGGTAATCGATGGAGACTTTGTGATAAGTTTAAAAATTTTGCTCTAAACGATAAATGAAGGACATTGTGACGAAGTGTCATTTTCATGGAGTAGGGAAAATGTAGGAGATGATTAGTGGGTGAACATGCATAGTGAATCCAAAGAAGATGACTCCATCAACACAAATGACAACAAGGGGATTGCAGTGAAAAGCGTATATTGTTAGTGTGCCAAATGTTTATGGTGATGCAAGAAGGCATGAATGATATTAAGCATGTTTTTTACAATGGGTTGTATAGATAAACATGAAAACTAAAAATGAAGAATTTGCAACATGGGGCATGGGACTAAGATACTCCCATACTTAGATTGTTGTAGTGATGAAGAATTTGGGGAGTAAGAGGAAAGGTTGAGGATGGGATGTGCAAAATAGTAAATGGTATAGATTTTGGAGCATAAACAAAAATAAGAGAAAGGATGAGCCTAATATAAAGTGATAGTTAATTTATCAACAACTCTATGAGTAAGATGCTCACATCTTTTCATATCGAGGGAGTTTGATGTAGGAGCATTCCTGGTGTAGATAATGCAACAATGGGTAGCTTGGTAGTTCAAGGGAGGCTGTTGATTTAATTAGATGAGAAGGGGATTGAAAGGGGATATTAATTAGAGAGACAAATCTCTCAATAAATGGTATCTGAGAAGAAGATCTCACATTTAGGTGTAGTGGATAGTTCAAAGGGCTCTTGGGGATTGTGGATATCAAAATCAACCTTGTAAGAAAAGTAGAAGTTGAAAGGATTTGGAAAGTGAGAAGTTCATGATAGTAGCTCTAATGATGTTGAACATGCTTGCCAACAAATGACATTTACAAGGTTGTGATGTAATGCGGAGAATAACTTTGTTTTGGTTTATGACTTTGTTTAATTTCAATAACAATGAATTGCGTTTTTATTATGACTCCTTGAGGTTTTTGTTTATTCCATGGTTTGTTGTTGTGCAACCTATATCAACATAGATTTGTGTATAGGGCATCAATAAAGAAAACAAATGTTGGCTTAAGTTGTGACCCATATTTCTAATATTGGGCATTTGCATTTCACCTAAAACTACTAACCAATCAAGTACCAAACTAAAATTAGTGTTAATTGGAGATAACAAACATGGTTAGAACACTCTCATGATTAATACATTAATAGGGAGTGACAAATCTTTTACAAGACAAATTCCAATAATCCACATCATTTTAAAAGGAACCAAAACACTTAGAAGTAAACTTCCATAATCAAAATCCTTTTCTATCAAATGAAAACATAACTTTCAACCAAAAAAATGAAAAGTAATTAAAATAAATTGATCTATTATTTAATTTTTTCTACTTAAATTCCATACATTTATATAAAACACTTTTATATCAAAATCATAATCATAATAATAATAATAGAACAACAATGTAACAAACATATTATTTATTTCATATAATTAAATACTCTATATTATATTAATAATCAAATAATTTTATTGCAAATGTAGTTATAATAATTTTATATTAGAAATAAATAATATCACAATATTCCATACAATATAGTCTAAGAGCATGTATTTCCTCTTAAAAAGTTACATGTTCAAATCTAAGGAGTATGTTTTCTCTTAAAATAATTATATGTTCAAAACTAAAAAGTAAAATATGTATACCTCAATAAACTTTACCAATAAAAATCCCTAAATTAAAAACTTAACAATAACCTTAAAAATATATTATATATTATAAATAAATAAATAAATAAATAAATAAATAAATAAATAAATAAATAAATAAATAAATAAATAAATAAATAACAACAATAGCGCATTCTTAACGCATTCTTAACGATCTTAACACAACACTGAAAAGAAAATATATCACATCCACGACTCAAGCTCATAAATAATGTTTTATAGCCCTGAAATTCGAATCCTCATTTATAAAAAAATGGCTCCAAAAAGATACCGCTTGAAATTTAAACTTGAACCACCAAACCAGCAAAGGTTATTAGCACAGAGAGCGAAGGAAGAAACATTATTAGCACAGAGAGCGAAGGAAGAAACAAGAAGATCCCTTCATGGCTTCCCTTTTCAAGTTTTTACAATGATGATAGCCGAACGTGTCTTCACAAGTTACCCACAACTCTTATAATAGCCGTAAAATCTCATATCCGCCATTAAATCTCTCAGCAGACAATCAGCAGGCAGCAATCAGCACATTGTATGAACCCGAAGCAAATAATGGACAAAGTCAATGTATTGTCTCTGCATTTGGAGAAGGGCCCCCGCCAAGGCGAAGTCCTAGACTGCAGAAAACGAGGAAAGGTCACCATTGGCAGAATCGTGAAATCCAACACTTTCGCCATCAAGGAAAACGCCATTTCGCAGAGGCATTTGTCCATAGAATTTAAGGACAACAAATGGGCTCTCACAGATCTCTGTTCCTCAAACGGCACCATCTTGAACGGCGCCCCGTTGTCCCCGGACAAGCCCCGCCCTCTAAATAACGACGATGCTATAAAAATCGGAGAGGAAACCCTCATTA
This sequence comes from Picea mariana, assembly GCA_032191745.1. Classification (NCBI taxonomy): domain Eukaryota; kingdom Viridiplantae; phylum Streptophyta; class Pinopsida; order Pinales; family Pinaceae; genus Picea; species Picea mariana. Next base: position 94,996 of record JASDQU010373588.1, read on the forward strand.
GAGTCAAGATCGAACCACAGGACTCCCCGGAAAAGAGACCCCTAAGATCTCAGGCCGGCCGAAGAAGAGGAGAAGCAACCGCTGCCAAGAAACAGAAAACTGCGGTTCAAAACCCTGCGTTGCCTCGGTCCGTGGTTTCGACCAGCGGCAAACCTGCCGAACAGGTTAATACCGGCGCTGAATGCAGTCGCTGGGGTTTGGAGGATGTGAGCCTAGCAGAGTGGTTTGATCAGATGGAACAGTGGTTGCCTAAATGTTTGACAGCAATTTCTGAAAATATTATTGGGCAGATGCGAGCGCGGTCGGAGCAATTCGATGCATACGTCTTTCAGAAAGACTCAAAGAATGGGCAGTGAGCGTTAGGGTAACTGTTTTGTGCACTGGGTCAAAGAATGAGCAGTGGGCTTTAGGGTAACTGTTTTGAGCATTGGGTAGAAGAAAATTATTAATGTGGAACGAAATCCATGTGTTGCTGYGATAAGATAGATTCAACTTCATATAGATAACAATCACGAGTCAAAGACAACTACAAGATATGAYACCCAAACTATAAACGAATTTAGTACTCAAGCCAGAAAAAGATGCCATCAAGWAAGAAAATATACTATCACATCAACTGAGGCACTTGCACTCCAAAGCCAGAAACTTTGGAAACCTGAAGGAAGTWCCTATATAATTACGGCTTACTTTTGAGCTTTTCAGGTCAGCTCTAGCGTCTCCACATTGTTGGTTGTTGTAATTTTCAATATGTCARATTTTTTTTCTGTTACTTTTTCAATGAGAAAGTGAGACTCTTATTGTAAATTAATTAATTACAGCCTAGGTAAAATTTGCTTGGCTCTTCACTGATTTAATTTTTGATGCATTGTTCATTAGGTCATTAGGTCTAATCTGGCTTAAAGTAAAAAATGATATTCACTGGTTAAAATTCGTGAGTGTGGTACTCACCTCGGTTGCGTTGATGCATTGTTCATTAGGTCTAATCTGGCTTAAAGTAAAAAATGATATTCACTGGTTAAAATTCGTGAGTGTGGTACTCTCCTGGGTTGCGTGTATTCTTCTCAGGGTGCCTACATCTTCTAAATCTTGGAACGAGTATGATTTGTTGCTTTATTACATGTGCCTACATCTTCTAAATCTTGGAACAAGAATGATTTGTCGCTTTATAACATGTGCAAGTTAATTTAGTCGTGTCAGACATCATAGTGATTTTCCTATTCAACTGTTTGCTCTAGTTTTATAATGCCAGAATGCTGTTACTGAGTGTGAGTGGTTTTGGTTAAAAAGCGGCAATTCTGTTTTATATAGAATGGCATCTTTTGTAGATAGAGAATATGGAGGTTGTAGAATCCTGTTTTCATCTTCTTGTTTCTCGACAATGGATTATACCTGCTTTTAATGTTCAGAGATCCACTAAAACGGTAAAAGCATTACATAAGACCGGATCAGCAAGGGCTTCACCTTTGTTTTGTTAAAGTCGAGCTTTTAACATGAAACTCCTCTTAAACAAAAGGAGAAAGATGAGAGTGCTCTTGTTCCTCTGATAAATTGGGCACTGTCCCTATTCTCCTTTTGTCTATAAGAGGAGTTCCATGGAAAGTATGGATTTTAACAAAACAGTGGTGAAGCCCTTGTTGCTTAAGTCTTATGTAATGTGTAATGAACATAAGTTACAATATTAAGTATAATAGTTATTATGACCTAGGGTTATGTCCCTTAAGCACATACATGTCTCTTAAGCACATACATGTGTCTTTTGGGCCTTATATAAGGAGTCTTTTTGACTACTTTTCAATCAATCATTATTGTATCATTTATCTTTATTAAATATTATTTTAGTCCTTGGAACTTTATATTATGGATTATTGTTGCTTTTGTTATATGATGGATCAATTAATGAATCATTTGGTTCATTATAATGGTATAAGACCATTTTACAGGATCTGATCCGGCATGGAAACAGATCTTGAGCCCATGAAATGGATCTCATGGAAAATGAAATGGATCTTGAAACTTCAAGTGCTTTTTTGAGCTATCGATCCTCCTAAAAATCGAATTTTTAATGAAAAAATCTTAAAAGCCTAGACTCCTAAAGGCTAAAAGTTGCCTAAAACTCTAAACCCCATTCCTGGCCAAGGTTTGATCTATTCTTATGTCAGGATCTGCTCTCGATGTTTGATCTATTGAGGTTAGATCTCAAGGTCTACTCTCAAGGTTTGATCTATCAATATGGTCAAGGTTTGATCTATCCTTATGTGCTATGTCATTGCTTATTAGATTTTCCAAACCACGGTAAATAGATTATGCACTTTAAAAGAATTCCTACAGGGAACTGAATAGCGGAAAACTTAAAGCCACTCAACACTGCACTTTATAAATAATGCTAGAATCTATAAACACATTTTGGAGAAAATGTATAATGGAAACATAGTAAATTGATTGCTAAAACCTCTCATTGCTTTTTATCACTTCTAAAAATGAAAATCTGGTACAGGAAAACAAGATCTGCTAATTGTTGAACTAAAATCTGAATGAATAAACATATACCCTTGCCTTCTCTCTTTTATAGACTAAGAAGAAGTGTAGGTACAATGGATATGGACACATGCACAGCAATGCCACAATTGAAGATGATTTGAGGTATGCAAGCATGCACTCTACCTACTAGATTGCATGGGCCTAAATGAACTTAGACTTGAGCTAAAAGTTAGAAAGTTGCTTAATAAAACTAAAGCTAACACATGCTCCACATGCACAACAATGCCACAATTGAAGATGATTTGAGGTATGCAAGCATGCACTCTACCTACTAGATTGCATGGGCCTAAATGAACTTAGACTTGAGCTAAAAGTTAGAAAATTGCTTAATAAAACTAAAGCTAACACATGCTCCCTCGTTTACTTAACTGAGAAAGGACATGCAGACTGTCTAACGCATGCAAACTACATGCAAATCATTGAGGATAACATTATTCGTTCATATCTATCGTTGGTGCATGCATGCACCCTCAATGCTGGAAGCCTACAAAAGTATTGGTGTGCTCTTGAGAGGATCCACTCCACTATTGTGCTCTCATCTACAGACCATTGTGTTGCACGAAAGTCAATGTTGTATGGATTTGTTGAGACTACCACATGTGTTTATACAAACCTCTAGTTCTTGCTGTAGTACGAACTTGTTCCAACACCTTCTTTGTTGAATTATTCTTTGTACATACTTGTACCTTTTTCTACCACATGTCTATCGAGGAAGAGGACTTGGACACACTTTCCAAGGTACCAAAAACTAACACTTCTTCTTACTGAGGAAAGTGTTCTTTGCAAAACACATGATGCTCCCTCTATATCTGGAACCTTCCCTATGCTTGGGTTAGGTCAAATAGTTGACCACCAATAAACGTGGAGAAACATGAATCAAGATCACTGCTTCCTTATGTACTCCAAACTCTCTTTAAAATTTTCAAGGTGAAAACCTTCTGTACAAGGAACACAACACTTGCAACCTATCGACCTTCTTTGTCCTTCATGCCATCTTCATTGGTCAACGTCTTCTCACGCCACATCATGAACTGTTCTAGATTACCTACAATAATGAATTCATCTATATACAGGGCCAAGACAAATATATTACATGATAGATCTATCAAATAACAAATTGAAATCTGTACTAAATTCATAAAAGCCCAACATGACTGGAAATTAATGGATATTGAAATCCAAAATTGGTGGTGCATGCATTAGCCCATCCAGGGAAATTCCCTATTCCTAAGAGAATCCTTTGACAATTGGAGAAAGAGTCTCATCAAGGTTAGCACCGTCTTTTTGATAGAATCCTTTTGGAACAACCTTATCTTGGTACTCTTCCATACTTCCATTTGTTGTAATCAAGGAATCAATCACTAATTCCATAGTGGGTTTTGTAATTGTCTCCTCAAGGCTCGAGGCACACTCCATCATGGCTTCCTACCTATGTTGCACGAGGACCCGTCCCCCCCAAAAAAACTTGCGTACCTGCCGTCCTCGTGTTCCAGGGACTTGAGGACCCTTAAGAAACTTACCCAAATTTTTGGGGACTCTATCAGGGTCTTGGGGACTTGTTGGCCGTCCCTAAGATGTTTTAGACGAATTTCAGTGACATTTTAGATAGATTTCGGGGATGTTCTTAGCAGATTTTGGGGATTTTTTGGGCAGATTTCGGGGATATTTCGAACATATATCTTTAGTCTTAACAATCATGGAAATTGATGATTGGACAATAAGATCATTTTTCCCATCCATTATTTTTGTATTGCATTGAATCTAAATCTGTTGTAAAAGTTGCAGTGCAAAACATGGGTTTTGATTTGGGTTTTGGTAATTTAAATCTTGTATTTTCAGCAACAACGTTACAACAAGAAAAGCTTCTGTGTCAAAAAAACAGGAAATGCAACATTTCAAAGGGCTGATCCTTGTGGTTACTACTATTGTTCTTCTCAGTTTTTTGGTTGTCTTTGCTTTTACATATTGTACATGGGTTTCTAGGAGTCATTCAAGTCTAGTGCTTCCACCATCCTAAACTCAAGCATTGTGAAAACAATCAGATAGTAGTGAGTTCGATTGGGTACTAAATGTTTGAATAAATTCATATTCAATCACCTTCTTAATCTGAAATATGAATCTAATCTCTTTACAGAACCAAAGTGTTTTATAGTGGTTTTCAATTCAGCCATAAAAATCTGCAAAACCTATTGAGAAGGGAATGCCTTTTATGTTTTAACATGATATCATTAACAAGAAATACGAGGAAGAAACACTGCTATAGAGATAGTTCTCAC
>JASDQU010373589.1:0-27570 GCA_032191745.1 Picea mariana
TTTTTATAATGTTCTAACAATGAATTTGTTTGCATATTTACTAGTTATCTTGGTATTCATCTAAATTTCTATATCAAAATCATTAATCTCTCGAAATTGTTTATGTATTTTCTGAAAATTAGAATTTATTATCATGTGAAACATTTGGTGCTTATTTTTATTTTTATTTTCACTTATTTTTATTTTTATTTTAGTCAAATTGTGTTGATATTTCCTCAAAAACCTTTAGTTGTTTACATTGGATAACCTTTAGTTGTTTACGTTGGATATTCATTAAAGCAACTATTTTCACTATATTTTGGATTTTTTTGGATCACTAAAAATGGTTGATTTCAACTCCATATTCATAAAAATCAGTAAATTTCACTATATTTTGGATCTTGTTTGGATGGCTAAAAATGGTTAATTTCAACCCCATATTCAAAAAATTCAGCAGATCTTTTTTGGATGGCTAAAAATGGTTAATTTCAACTCCATATTCATAAAATTCAGCTTATTTGAGGTGGTCATTTTCCTTCCTTTTATAATATTTATGGTTAATGTGTCCTCTTCTTTTTCGATACATTCCCATGGATTTTTAGGTTAATTGACCCAAAATTTAAACAATTTTGTCTACTCATGGATTTTCTGCAATAATTTTTTCTTAAATTTTTGTTGCTTTCCTCTGCAACATTGTAATGTCCCCTTCCAATTGACTATGCCAAAGGATGACTCAATAGCCTATACGACTATCGTAGGCTATATTCAACAAGGAAAAGGGGAGTCAAGGAGGTTTGTTTGGTGTCACTAGGTAAAAAGAATGACAAATCCTAAAAGTGACATTAAATACAATAAATAATTATATTTAAATGGAATAGGAGGGAAAATAAAGTGAAGATTTGATTTGTTCAAAATGAGGGAAAGATCTAGAATCTCTAAAGAAAGGATAAATAGAGGTGTAACCCTTCCCCTTGGTATTATGATTTGATATGTTATTGAGTTCTCTTGTAGCCAACATTTTCGTTGGGGTTTTGGGAAAAATCCTCCCACTGCAGGTTTAGTTTCGGTGGTGCAATATCCACCCTAGCTAGACAAGAGGAGAATTCATTTGGAGTCCTCATTGGAATTCATTGTGGCGTTTGATTTCATACTAGAGAGAGTTGGGAAAAATATCGACTTTCCCAGGGTGTTTGTAGTGATTTTCAGGAAGAGACCAAGCTTCATATCCACATGTACCATAAGGGATATCACGAATCTGTAAGAGGGGGCATCCCCACTGGTAGAGCACATGTTGTCCCGCGAGGCCCCGAAATTGTCCCGCAAGGACCTCTGTGAATAGGATTTTGCAACCATCTGCTGGAATGGGGTTGTGAGGTAGTAAGAAGAGGTTTGATTGCAGATCGACACTGCTGGAGCAGAGGATAGTAAGGCTTGGTGAGTCTCGGATCAATGGACACCATAGATTGGAATCATTCCAAGTTTTCTTTTTTGTTTTTGTTGTAGATTGTGATGTTTCCTAGACACTATTAGATTTTTGTGCTCATTAATATTCTACAGTTGTTATTACATCCATTAGACATCATTGTATTGATTTTGGGAGTTTCCATACATAATAAGATTCCATGATTATCTGCCCTATTTTGTGTATGTTATATGTTTGACAATATTCCTCATTAAGAAAACTGTCTATAAGAAGTTAACAACACATTCATATAAGAAGAAGCAACAAATTTTGGGCAAAAACTATAAAATTCCCTCCTATCCTAGTTGGGAACATTACAGTGGGATTAGAGCTGGTGATTATGCCATCCTGTGACTACATTGATGCCTAGAATAAAAGGGCATGGAAGACATACCTCTTGAGAGTCACTAGAAAGAGAAACATAAGAAAATCACAAAGAGTTAGAACCAGAAGGAATCATGGGAGAAAAATATGAAGGAACTATGCTCCAGATATTAAAAGATCTAGTCAAGGGTTAGAATGAAGCATCCCAAAGGAAGGAAGATACAACAAGGTTCCAACATGCTAGCGAGAAAATCCCCCTATAACTATACCAGGGTTCTAAGTATAGACAAAGCTATGAATTCCCTTAAAAAATAACCTAATTCCTACACTACCCCAAACATTCCAAAAAGATGAACATAAAGCAATGAAAGAGTAAGTCAGAAACTATACCTTTAATCCAATGTTTGGTGCTGACCTCCTTAAGCTTTGTAGCTCCCAAGGCTGCAAGTCTCCTCCCAAAGATGACCTGCATCCACAACTAGGCAAACAATGCTACAAACATATTATTATTATTCATAAATTAGGGTTAGATGTAAATTGTTATGTAGAAATCAAAGAAAAGACATAAAAACCATAATTTGGGATGGGGAAAAGAGTTTCTTTTATTCAATATTCAAAGATTGGACATTACAACCTTTGCAGGCTGATGCTCTGCGAACCTGGTCTGGGCTCCTCTTGACATTGCTCCAAGTGCACCTTCCAAATTCCTTCTCTCATAATCAACTTGATCACTTCAAGGGAAGAGAATGGATTGTATGGGAGAAAAAGGTCTTAGAGAGGGAATGTTGAGGCAAGAACTCAAGAAAGACTACAATTACCTGAGCAAGGAAGGAAAGGGATTTGGGAAGAGTTTCACAATTATAATGCTTGATTTTGGAATGAGACCCCAAGATCTCCTTTTATATGACAAAAGGATAATTATTCGGTTTGGGGATGGGCTATAGAAAGTGAATTGGTTGGGAAACCTCCAATAGCCCGTAAATTCCACCAAATTCCTTGCAACTTTTGGAGGTATACGAGGGTTGTTTAGTGTGCAACAAGCATATGTATGAGGGTTTTCTATCATGCAACAAGTGAATGTACATGGGATGTAGTGCAACAGGGCACGTACATGCTCCAAAAAATGGTTTTTTAAAAGGAGTTCCTTAGTAGTGAATTGGCAAATTATGCACGCAGAAGGGCCAATGCCTTATATGATTTTTAGGGCTATAAAAAATTCCCCCTAATGTATGAGGTCATAAGATAAATTGATGGCCGAAATACATTACAATATCTTTAACAGTGAGAATGCATGAAGTCGAGTGAGCCCGGGACCAAAGTTCGGGAGGTGCCATCTGCAAAACAACAATTATCTCTCTGAGGCGGGCATACCCATGCTTGGGATGAACTACATCATGGCTTCCAATCAAATAGATTGCATATCCATTTCATATATAAATGTCTATATAAAGTGTAGATGCAGACAATACACAACGTATCTACATCTCAAAATCAGTCGAAGATATACAAGTACAGTATGCATCTTCAAGAAGCCAGTGACGCCTGCAATTGAAGATGAGAAATTCATAACTTGAGAAACAACTTCAAGATATTAAAAAATCAAATAGGAGTAGAATGGGAGTGTAAGACTCACTACTCTGAGGTCTTCTACAAACCATCGATAAAAGACTGAAGGATATCGATGATCAGGCAGAGAACTTCGTCGATTTTGAATCTGGAATTGACTGGAATCTGGGGATGGCCGACTCATGAAAGTCAAGAGACAAACTACAGAAAGGCCGACTCAAGTTGGATAAAACTTCCCTTGGAAAAAAGCACGAAAGATGATCAGACTCAGGAAGCGTAACATTGACATAACTCTGTGATGTAGGAGGCACCACAAACTCTCCATGTGTTTGGAAGAGTAACCAAACGGAGGAGGACACAACTCTATGTAGAGAGAATAGATTCCTAAGGTCATACTAGATCCCAATGCTTGACGAACAAATGAAAGGATGTGCTTTGTCCAAGGGCGATTATCTTTGTTGCCGAAAAAAAAAGAATGTATATTTCGCGTCCCCTATTTTTGGAATATTTGATTATTTTGTCTTTTTCAAATTTTTAAACGAGCTTGAAAAAGAATAAAATAACGTTACATTACAGAGGAGGAACGAGTGTCACGAGAAAGCAAACTAGTTCCAAGCGCATGGAACATACTAATGCTCAAGGCAAGGAGACATGTGCAGGATAAGGACACTCGGGGAAAATTCTTCCATGGGTCAAGGTGTCAGATCATAGAGGAAAAAAGTGTTGCAAGGCTTGCATATAAGGAATGCTTTAAAAGTTTAGTTGAGAGCAACATGGGGCTAGCATTAGGATGAAGACGCAAAGATGAGACCCGCAATGTGATTAAGTATGACACAAGAAGACTCCTTCCATGTATATTTTTACGAGCCCGGAGAAGGAAAGATCGATGGTTTTTTCACGTTTAGAGAGTCTAGACAAACACAAAAAGAAGACTCCAGGGAGTACCTTTTTCCCAATTAGTCCAATCAGCTCGAAAAAGGGTTAAAATTGCACCGAAAAGACATCTCTTCAAAACTGTTTTAACTAGTGTGACAAAGACAAGATCACTCGACTATCTTTTCAATTTTAAGGATTCTGAAAAAAAGTTAACTATGAACTCACAAAATTTTTCTAAGTTTAGTCTCCTTAGCCCGAAAAAATATAAAATATAACTAAGAAGAACTCTCTCGGCGAGACAAACCTCCCGAGGCATACCTTTTTCCACAATAATCTACTAGCTGGAAAAAGGGTTAAACTCATGCCAAGTAGATGTTCTTCTGGACCAATTTAATGAGTGTGAAGGAACAAGGTCACTCAACGATATTTTCATATTTAGGGAGTTTGAAAAGGGATTAACTATGGACTTCAGGGGGTTCCTTTTTCATAAGTAATCTCTAGGGCCCGAAAAAGTGATAAACCAAAACCAAGGAGAATGTTCCTTTTTCGAAAATTTAGTCCCTCAGGCCCGAAAAAGGGTTAAACTTACGCCTGAGAATACTCTTCTAGCGAAACAAAGTTCCTAGAGAATACCTTTATTCGTAAAATTAGACATCTGGACTGAAAAAGTGGTAAATTACCACCGAACATATGTGCCTTCAAATTTGAGTTTGGCGAGCATGAAGGGAAACAAGATCGCTCAACATTATTTTCAATTTTAGAGAGTCTGAAAAGGGATTAAAGAAGATACCAGGGGGCTATTTTTCTCAAGTGATCCATACGAGATCAAAAAGAATAAATACAGTCTCGTTGGATGTTGCTTTCAAAATTTAAAGCGAGTTTGAAAGACAATAAAGTGTGCTCATTAGGGAGTCTCGAGGGTAAGGGTAAGAATGATGATTAGCAAGAAGAATGAGACTTCAATATGTAATCATGACGAGACTAATCAAGGACTCCCAAGCCTATAGTTATAAATTGACAGCATGGATGTCAGAATGCAACAAAGGATCTACCTAGGGGATCCATGTAGAGGTAGGCTCTACCCCCTAATTACGACACTTATAAAGCAACAAAGAAGGTTCCGTGTCATTCTTCAGTGGGGTCGATCCTATGGAAAAGCGGAAAAGACAACGAGATGCAGAAAGTTGGGAGTGAAACCTAACTTATATGAAAAATTTGGAAAAAATGACTTTTACCATGGGATCATGCGAATGTAATTGATCTCAAAAAATTACCAAACCAAAAGGATAAGTTCACCAGAACGACTAACAGATAACTCAAAAGAAAACTCAAGTAGTCACCAAAGCCAGGAAAAGTAAAAATGGGGACTAAATTAGGGGAAAAGGGGCCAAAAAAAGTCTATAAATATAGGTGGACAACACATTTTTACCATTGCAAATTGGAAATTAACAACAAGTAAAAAAAAACCTTCGTCAAAAGAGCGAATTTCGGGAGCTACGTTGGATGAAAAACCCTCGTACTTGGACCAAGTAAGTATAAATTCCCTCCTCTTGCATTTCCATTCTTTAATTTGTATTTAATTTGTAGTTTTAGAGGCGCACACCCTTGTAAAAGGGTCACGCCTGCATGTACTCGGGTTGTCCAAGGCCAGCCTATGTATGTACTCGGGCAGAGTACTAAACATACCAAGTACATACACGACTATGTAATCTAGATCCCGTGTACACCTCCCTTTGTATTGAAAAAATAAAAAACACCAGTATTAATACTTCTCCAACTTTTGTATGTGACATGCTGTATGTTCACTGGAGGGAGAGGGATCATGAGGAGTTGGATGTATTGGTCGAGGAGGACCCTATGGCTATTACCTCACTAAAACAGTGTGGCTTATGGAAATTCTTCCAATGCCCATTCATGAGGGCACAACTGAGGTTGCTTAACGCTTTGGTGGAGTATTAGCATCCTGATGTAGAGGATTTCATGTTGGAGGGTCAATCGCTGACACCGACTACAGAGGATATCTACTTCCTAACCGACCTCTCCAGAAGAGGGGAACCGATCAACTTGAGGAACTTTTCTCCAAGGTTGTTCAAGATTGAGGACTATATCAACATGTATTGTGAGGTTGGTACTGAGAAAGTGGGTTCTCAAGTGTCGATTCACAAGATTACTAGCCTCTCTCTATGAGTGATTCTACTCATGATCGAATGGATTACTGGATCCGCAACACTCCATCAGGCCTCTAGCGCACATATGCATTGTGAATTTTAGTGTTTGGAGGCGAAAATATTTGACTAGAGTACTACCATGCTAGTATGCATGAAGAGACAACTCACAGAGTGTCGTAGGTGTACCAACAAGAACTTAGGGTTTGGTACCATCTTATGTTCCTTATTCTTCGAGAGGGTGCCCAGTATCAATCATAGAGAGATAGTGTGGGGGCATATTTCCTCCTTCCCAATGGTGAGAAGGTGGGTGGTTTTACTTCCTAGATAGAGTGGAGGAAGGATTGTAGAGGCCTTCGACAACAAATTCTTCGACTGGTGGGCATGTCATATATCAGTTATAGAGGACTATCCCTATGTAGGGATTAGCTTCCTTAGAGATCCCTACATGCATATGCCCCCTGGAGAGGAGCGTGCCTATGAAAAATTTTTCTAGGACTCAACGATGTCCTCAGCCATAGCCAGGACCGACAGTAGCAACAGGACCAATAGTTGCGGGATGAACCCCATCTAGAGAGGCTGATAGAGTCTTATAATAAGTGGAGATGAACCTCACTGCTCTCACTCATGCAGTCCCTATGGTTGAGATCGAGGATCTCTCCTCGGCTATGCAACCACATGTAGTAGGGGTGCCTCAGACCTGGGTCCAGCTATTCCAGCGTCTTGCGAATTTCATCGTTTATAGAGGACTATCCCTATGTAGGGATTAGCTTCCTTAGAGATCCCTACATGCATATGCCCCCTGGAGAGGAGCGTGCCTATGAAAAATTTTTCTAGGACTCAACGATGTCCTCAGCCATAGCCAGGACCGACAGTAGCAACAGGACCAATAGTTGCGGGATGAACCCCATCTAGAGAGGCTGATAGAGTCTTATAATAAGTGGAGATGAACCTCACTGCTCTCACTCATGCAGTCCCTATGGTTGAGATCGAGGATCTCTCCTCGGCTATGCAACCACATGTAGTAGGGGTGCCTCAGACCTGGGTCCAGCTATTCCAGCGTCTTGCGAATTTCATCGTTCACTATAGCAGGGCCAATAGGCCTAGACCTTAGATAGCACCAGACCACTTACGTGCCAAGGGAACTTGTTTGTACCATGTATTTTCAGTGCTTAAGCTCGATGATGTAAACCGATGACTTTTGAGGCTTTCATTCTCACTTTTGTATCATGATGCCATTTTGGATATATATATATATATATACATATTTTTTTTTTTTTTTATGGATAACATTTTTTACAAATGTATTTACATGTGTATGTGTGTGATTTTCTTTTACATGTGAGCAATATTCCAATCTAAAACTTGATTAGCTAGAGTATCAGTTAAATGATTAAATCTCCTAGAAAAATGAATATACGTAATGTAATCAAAATATTGTCCAAGAGACATACCCTAAGGAATCGTCAGTGAATAGTGGGATCATAAATGCGGTAAACTCCATTTAACTGGGACACAACTAGTTGAGCATCTAAGTAAAACCGAAGGCAAGAAATGCCATGTGACAAAGAATCACGTAGAAATTCGATCACTGCACTGTACTCGACAACATTATTGGTTGCATCACCCAGAAAAATACCTCCAGAAGATAGGAACTAGCCTCTAGGTGTGAAGATCCCCCAAGCTGCAGAAGCAAGCCTCCAAGTGTGTCAGCTAGCACCATCCGCGAACCGAAAGTAAACCTCCAATTCACTTGACATCTTCCACAGTGAAAAATAAGACAAAAATAAGTACACGTCCACAAAACAAAAATACAAAAAATGTATAAAAGACTATACATATATACAAGAATCCACACAGGTGACCGACCTAAGAGTAGTACTTCTTAAGGTAGAGCCCATTTCTAGGCTCCACTAAAGAGTTTCCCTCAAAATCAACCAGATGGTAAGCACCCTTCTCCAAGACCTCTTTCACAATGAAAGGTCTGAACCACATGGGTTTGAACTTGTCTGCCCCCAGGGGATATTTTTCTTGATCATAGACTAGGACAAGATCGTCTTCAGAGAAAATCCGAGGGTGAACAGACTGATCATAATAACACTTGACTCGTTGCTTATGAGCCTCGTTAGCCAAGGCTACATCACGACTCTGCTCATCGAGCTTCTCAAGATATAGAAGGCGTTCCTCAAGCGGTGTAGTGTTGGGAAGTAGTTCAACTGCCAACTTTAAAGAAGTGATCCGACACTCAATGGGTAAGACTACTTCCAACCCATATATGAGTTGAAAAGGTGAAAAACTATTGGCAGTCTTCAAAGAAGTTTGATAGTCCCATAATGCCGAATACAACATCAAATGTCAATTTTCCTTGGCCAAATTGATTGTCTACTGAAGAATAGTCTTGAGAGACTTATTCACAACTTCAACCTGACCATTTGTTTGTGGGTAATAGGGTGACTAATGTTCCTATTTGAACCCAATATTTTATGTTAACTCAATCATCATTTTATTTTGAAAGTGACTGCCATGGTCAGTGACAATCTCCTTCGGGATACCGAATCTTGCTACTATCTGATTGAAAATGAAAAGGGAAACGATTTCACCATCATTGTTAAACGTCGACATAGCTTTGACCCACTTTGTGAAGTAGTATACTACTACGATGATGTAATGATGCCCCTTGGCTGAAGCTAGGTGATTGGTAGTAAAATCAATCCCTCACTTGGTGAAAGGACCGACAACAATGACTGGAAACATAGGAGCAGGGTGTGCCCGCATCTTTCGACAGAAGATTTGACATAAGTGGCACTTCTTGATCACCTCAACAGAATCCTTGATTAACGAGGGCCAGAAGTATCTTGCGGGTAGAATCTTTTGGGTTGTTTCCAACCTAGACAAATGACCTCCACATGCTCTGGTGTGACAGTCGTTCAAAACAAGCTCTACTTCTTCGTGGGTGAGACATCACCGAATAATGCCATGTACACCTCGATGATACAAAGTTTCATCGAGAATAAGATAGTTTCGCGCTTGGTGTTGAATTCGTTGACTCTCATCGCAAGAAGAAGAAGTGGGGCACTTCAAAGTCTAAAGATACACAAGTATATCTCCATACTAGGGGTCCAAAGATACAATTAGAAAAATATCTCCATTGATAGGCGACTCTTCAAGCATAATATCATGAGACTCGACCGGTAGTTCCAATATTAATTCGACAAAGACCAAAGACTTTTTAGATTTCGTAGAGATAAAATCCAAGTCAAACTCCTGTAGGATAACTATCCATCTACTGATTTCTCTGCCAATGACTCGTCACGTTAACACATATTGGGAAGGGTTGACGACGATGATGGCGGTGGTCTTGCGAAGCAATATATAGTGACAGAACCATTGGACAACATGAACAGCTGCCAAAGCAAGTTTCTCAATGTGAGAGTAGTTGAGTTCCAGTCCAACTAGGCCTCAACTAAGATAATAGATAACATGCTCTTCAAGCGTTTCATCCTCTTGGACCAAGACCATACCGATGGTCGACTCTGTAGCGGCCAAATACAATAGGAAATATTTGTTATAATCATGAGGCCGAAGCAGAGAGGGAGACGTCAGGGCACATTTCAACACGTCAAAGGAGCGTTGAGATGCTTCATCTCAACAAAATGGGACCCCTTTTTTTAGGAGACACATGAACCCTTTAGTGATCTCAACATAATTAGCGACAAAACGCCGAAGAAAATTCACTTTCCCCTGTAAGCTCTCAAGTTGAGGTATTGTGCATGTGGGAGGCAATTGAACTATCACCTCCACCTTGAGAGGATTGACCATGATCCCTGTTTTCGACACGACGAAACCTAATAAATGACCCTACGTCACGCAAAAACTACACTTGTTAGGATTCAAGCAAATCCGCTAGTAGTGACATCACTCAAAGATTAGTCGTAAATGGGTGGGACGATTAGATCTGTTGTGAGAACGTGATGCTATATCATCAAGGTACACCTTGACTATGTGTTTGAGGTTGTGAAAAGCGAATGACATGGCCCATTGAAAGGTAGCTCCAGTATTCTTTAGGCCAAAAGGCATCTTCCGATACGCGAAGGTACCCCAAGGACAAATAAAATTCGTTTTATGTTGGTCCTCGGGTTTGATTTGAATTTGATTATATCCTGAAAAAACGTCCATGAAAGAAAAGACTTTGCAACCGGCACACTCATCGACAATTTGATCAATAAACGGGGTTGGAAAATTGTCTTTTGGGCAAGCTTCGTTCAAATTATGGAAATCCATAAAAACATGAATCATGCCCTATTTCTTGTTGATAGGAACTAGGTTTGACACCCATTCTGCCAATTGTACGGGGTAGATGAAACCAACATTTAGCAACTTCTCTACTTCTGCCTTGATCGCCGTTGTTTTTCAAGGTTTGATCGAATGAAGATTCTGTCAGACTGATTTGACATCAGGATAAGTTGTGATTTCTTGTTCGACAATTCGTGGGTCAGTTCTTAGAATCTCCTCGTAAGACCAGGAAAAAATGTCATGAAACTCCTTTAACAACTCGGTGTAAATATGAACTTCTTCTGGGGAACAATCTGCTCTGATGAAAAAATTCTCCACAATGCTAGGGGTTCTGAAGATATCGATAGGAATCGTTGTAGCAATGCTTGCCATGTTTTCCTCGGCATAAACTCTGTGCATAGCCAGAGGGTTGATAGGATAAGGGCTATCTCCATTCATGGTCAAAACAAACTCTCTTGCTTCTATTCTCCCAAGCTTGGGGAGAAAATAAGATCTATGATGTAGATCATCCCAAGGTCTGTTGGGACCAATCATTGCCTCTAGAATCTCCTCGTCAGAGGGAAAGACAAATTCTAAAGGATCCTGAGTAGGAAGAGAATCCTGATCCCAAATAGGCTCGATAATTGGATCTAGCTCTTGTGGGGGAGACAGATCTGGGTTGGTCAAGGCTTGTTGGACAATGTTGTATGCAACCTCAGTCATGGATAAGGGCATGGCCATGCCAAGGTGCCTTATCCCTTCCATCAAAGCTGATGGGGAAGGTAGAGTCCACGGGTCATGAAAGTAGCTTGTTTTAAAAGACGACATTTAAAAAATTGTATCCCTCGGTTGGTCAGGAATAGTCGATATAAACTTTACATCATTGGAAGGCAACGAATAATCAAAAGTTCCCATCAATGATGGAAACAATCCAACACCTAAGTTGATAGTGTCAGGCTATGCATTATCAAGCATCAGGAATGTGGAATCCCCCGATGAAGGGTCAGGATGAGAGAAGGACAATTGGTGGATAGTTATGGTTCAACCCTCATGCGGAAATCATAAGACCTAAAAAACTGTGGCAACCACCGCATGCATCGCGTAAGTCCAACTCCGTCCTAAAAAAATATTGTAGACGAGAGGTGTATCGACTAGCTCAACCTCGACGCACATAGTTTTAACCCCTAACTGCACAGGGAAAGAAGGAGTAATACCATGTGGTCTAAATGATCGATCATCAAAAGCCATAAGTAATGTAGGCGACAAAGACAACTTAGGCTGGCCAATGGCCTTCCAACATGCCAACGCCATCACACAAGTCAAGGCACCATCATCAATCACCGTACGAAAAATGTTCTGTGTCAATGATTTCGTGGTGCATGCCACTACTATCTGAAAGGTGAGGTGGTGAGGAAGACGAGGTTTTAGGTCAGTCGGATCGAAAACTATTGTTCCTGAGAAACTAGTCTCTGCCACTCCCAAGGCGGACAACAGAGCTCTTCTCTGTGAGGGGAAACTCTGAAGAACCAACATAGCATACATTACATAAGGGTTCTGTGCTAGATCCTCCATGACGGAGTAGATCTAAGAGGCCCTCACATTGGGGTTATGGGAAGCCTTATTAAACACACCTTTATGGATGCAATTCATTGTCTCACCCACTATCTTCTCAATTTGAAGAGGAGTCAATGGGTTAGTGGCCTCCTTTCCCTTCTCGACAAATTCTGGTGTTCCGTAGTCATAAGCCCTAGTCGATAAATTAGCATCTACGTTCATCATGTAAACGTTCGCAGTCGGGTTTTTAGTAGTAGGCACGGGGGGGCCCTTATTACCCCCTACCGTGCTCATGGATGTGGAAGCATGAGCCATATTTTTCCCTTGTGGAAAAGGGTTTGTCAACACAACATGATGTTTCTGTGCTAGTAGATTCTGGGCTTCCAGAAGCCGAGGGCACAGGTGAGTCGGGTGGTCTTCCGTGCAAACATTACATAGATACTTTGACTTTTTCTTCTCCATTTCCCCCCCTCCAGCATTGTTAGCATCCTTTTTATCCCCTTTACCCTTCTTGTTTCTCTGTTTCATCTTTCCCTCGGTCTGTTGGTTGGCCTTAGTAGTCATCGACTGCACACTGTGTACATTCGACGTCTGGGTAGCAGGGGCAACCGAACTAGGAGTTTGGCTGGTCATAGTCTGTTGTATCGATCATTGTTGTAATTGATTCGACAAAAGAGCCCACTATGACATCAACGTGGGGACCATAATTTTTTTTGGCCTTATTGAGAGTAGACTGTGGTGCATTAGGTAAGATCTCTTTGAACATGCCAAACAGAGAAAATCATTTCTAGCTGTTGGGCTTTCATAATGGCCTCCTCCTTTGAAAACACCTTGGAAGTTGCTATGTCTTTGGACACACAAGGAACCAAAGACTTCAAGAACCACTCAAGCAAGAAAGCATGAGGGACCTTGACCTTAAGCAAGCTCTTTCTTCATCGCCATTCTCGGATATGATCTGAGATATGGTCAGCCTTGGCTTGCTTGAAGTTGGCCAACAAATCAGTGCCGACATTGTGTCTCACTAGCAACTGGAAATGGTTCAAGAAAACCATCGTCGGGTCATTAAAGTAAGATTAGTTCGAGCTATCGATCTCGATATACCACTTTGCAACACCCCCTATAAGAGTGTGTTGAAAAAGGTGCAATTGAATGGAGTCGTCTTTCAATGAGTTTGACGAGCACCACAAGTGAAAGGTAGTCACATGATCACCTAGATCTTTGCCAGGATTGCCCTCAAATTTTAGAATATCCAAAGGAAACTTAGTTGGCATGGGGGGCCAATGCTGATCATGACATATCAATTCATCTAATAATCTCGACAAGTCTCACAAATGCAAGGTTTTCAGAAAGGGTAGTTTCAGTTGCAGAGTATTTACATGAAGAGAGGGTCCTGGATTTTGAATGGCACCAGGTTGTCAGGAAAAGTTGAATTGTTGGCAGGGTTTTGGTAGAAATTGTGGCCTTGAATAGCAAAAGTAAATTGTGTCTATTGTGGCATCATCGATTGACTCCTGAAATTGGATGACATAGCATGCACAGGGATTGCTCCCTGTGTTGTGTTCCAAGGACTTTGGTTGGGGAAACCCTCAGTTGATCCTCTTGGCATAGGTACAGAACCTTTCCCGAGATTCCATTGAGTACGAAAGGGGTTGCCCCTAATCAACATCCCTTGCGAGGGAAACGATCCCTACCAAGGATTCCAAAGACCATGTGTGCAGTATACTCCAGTCGTCGCTCCCTGTGAAGGAATGGTACCTTACACCGGGTTCTGCTGACCAAAACTAGGGTTTCCCCCAGTTGGGAAAGTGTTCGAGGAAAAAGTGTTGTTCCCAAATGCACCAAACAAAGATAATGACATAGATCCCACCGACATTGTGTAGGATGATGGTCCCAAAATGTCTCCATAAACAAGCTATAATTAGAATTAGGCCCGATTGGCTGCTGAAAAGTGCCACCGAGTGAAGGGGACAGAGGATGTATATGACCCCCACCGTAAGGAATAACATTGCAAGGGGAAGTAGTGCCTGTGATTGATCCTTGCAAAGGAGCGTTAGAGATCCCTACCCCTAGACCCATGGTCTATAAAGTAGAGTAAGTAAGAATGGAATTTGTGTCAAAGACGATCATCCCATATGAGAAGGGAGCACCTGTCGCATTCTGAGTGGACAAAGTAGTGGTCGAAGCCATCAAAGGAATCAAATCACTACCCGAAGTCGAGGGTGTCGGGACAACTATGGTCCTGACAAGAGAAGGTGGGGGAGGAGGTATGATGCCCCCTCCATTAGTAGGTATAATGGGAGTTTGGGGACTCCCAGACGAAGTAGCAACATTTTCTTCCATTATCGCTCACCAAATAAACTGGTGCTCAGAATATGTCACCTCGGGAGGGATAATATGGATTAGGAGTGGCACCAACAAATTGTTGATTGGAGGATTTGCTGGCCTAAAACCTTCGGTCTCAAGGTCAGAAACGATGGATTCCTTCGGTTCTGGAAAGTCTCCTCTTGGAGCAGGCTTGGGTACAGTTTCCTGCAGCCTAGTCGCTTTGAACGATCCTTCTTGATCAATTCTTCGCCTCAACGGTGGAAGAGGTGGCTCCAAAGTAATCAACGACATGCCCTGAAGCCTTTGCGACCAACAGAGTTGTTGATCTTCCTCTTTGTGAAATGATTAACCGACACAGTAAGGTTTGACTAGCATGGACCATAGAGCACACACTAAAATTTTCCTAAAGATAAATCAAGCAGTCGACTAACTAGTGGGAAGAACAGTTACACCAATCGACACTAGAGTAACTAATCAGTGTAAGTGCAACTCGAACATGAAAGCACCCTCTGGGTATACTCTGTGAAGCGCGATCTAACGTCTTCCCTAGGTACCATGGTATACCCTCGCAGTCACCTGTGTAAGTCCATAAAATATAGGCAACTAAGTTTCCATCTCACAGTCAGTCACCAGGCGGGTACAATTGATAATCGGGCAGATCATAATGAGCAGGATAACAAGTCTGAAGCCCTTCAAGGGTGTCAAAAGAAATTGGTCCTGAAGACAACTGAGTATCTCGAACAGAGTCGAGGTCCATGAAGCTTCGTAGGCAAATGTGATCGGTATTGTTCCCGAGAAAGACCCTCAATATACAATCCCCACTACTTTTAGTCCAATTTTGGAGGGGTTATCTCCTCTTCCTTTTCTCACGCAACCTTGTGTTTATCGCCTGTGTTAGAGGGGGGTCCTAGCTAACTCTTACGACACTGGAATTAAGACACTTTCTATATCAAACTCCAATGTTTGTTTTAAAATGGCCTTGAAGAGTTTCCTCTTCACACCTAATTCAAGGCCCTAAAAGCTTAAACTAATCGGTGAACCCTACAAACAAAAAGTCTAATGTATTTTAAGTTAAGCGTTAATTTTAAGGCTTGATTTACACAAAGGATGTGGCTGTGCAACTAATGGTGTTATGAAGAGATGAATAAGGAAGAGAACTTTAGAGCATTTGAAAGAAAAAAAAGATACTTCAAAATTAAAGCAAAGCTTGTAAAACTCTTTGTAAAATTCAACTTTTCTAATGAATGTTTCAAGATCTTGAAATCGTAAGTTTCCTAAAAAGTGCTTTCGTTTGACTAAGAAAAACTACTTATATTTCAGGAAAGCATGAAATAAATTTGAAATGACAACTCTTTTATTTTTGCAAACAAACAACCTAGACTTCGTTACCAAACTAAATAGAAGAAAAATTCTTTTTGATTTTTTCGAAATGCTTTAACACGAAAAACTAAAGTAATTTTTTTGTTTTTTTTTTCAAAGCAAGAAACAGGAAAAAGAGAAACATAACCCAAGATTTACAGAGACCCTAGGCCAATTGTGTAAATTCAGGGATTCAAAAAAGAAACCAAAGGAGGATATAAAACCTAAAAGTTCACTCTAAACCTTTAGGACAAACAAAATAAAATTAAGACACAAGTACAACGAATCTTTAACCCAAGCTAAGACCAAAACACAAAGACTCTGGAAGGTTCAAGAAAGTCTTGAGAAGCCTAAACCTCTATCAGTGAAGATAAAGAACTCACTTTTTAAACACTTTCTAGACACAAAGACGTGGGTTGTTGCATCAACAACCTGCGTATGTACGCGAGTTGGTTATTGTGCAGAGCGCGTATGTACACAGGCTCATTCAAAGTAGGGCGCATACACCTCTGAGAGTTTTCAAAAAAGAAAAGAATAGCTAGACTAACAGGGTAGGGAAAAACTGGTAGGCATCTTGCAGGTGACCAGGGACCCTTAAAATACTCAGTGAACTTGACTGAAACTCAAAAGGAAATCAAGAAGCCAATTAAAACCCAAAAACTTCCCTCTAAAACCCTAGAGAGACTCCCCAGTGGAGTTGCCAATTTTGCTAGAGGGAAAATACCCCTATAACTATACCAGGGTTCTAAGTATATATAGAGCTCTGAAATCTCTTAAAATATAACCTAATTCCTACTCTACACCAAACATTCCAAAATAGATGAACATAAAGCAATTAAAGAGTAAGTCAGAAACTATACCTTTAATCTAACATTTGGTGTTGACCTCCTCAAGCTTTGTAGCTCCCAAGGCTGCAAGTCTCCTCCCAAAGCTGACCTACATCCACAAGTAGGCAAACAATGCTACAAACATACTATTTCTATTCATCAATTAGGGTTAGATGCAAATTGTTATGTATAAATCAAAGAAAATACATAAAAACCAACATTTGGGATAGGGAAAAGAGATTCTTTTATTCAATATTCAAAGATTGGACATTACAACCTTTGCAGGCCGACACTCCACGAACCTGGTCTGGGATCCTCTTGAAATTGCTCCAATTTCACCTTCAAAATGCCTTCTCTCACAATCAACTTTATCACTTCAAGGGAAGGGAATGGATTGTATGGGAGAAAAAGGGCTTAGAGAGGGAATTTTGAGGCAAGAAATCAAGAAAGGCTGCCAATACTTGGGCAAGGAAGGAAAGGGATTTGGGAAGAGTTTCACCGTTCTAATGCTTGATTTTGGAATGAGACATCAAGACCTAATTTTATGTGAAAAAAGGATAGTTATTCAGTTTGGAGATGGGCTATAGCAGGTGAATTGGTTGGGAAACCTACAATAGCTCGTAAATTCCACTGAATTCCTTGCAACTTTTTAATTATTGCAACTTTTGGAGGTATACGCGGGTTGTTTAGTGTGAAAAAATCATATGTACACAGGTTTTATATCATGCAAAAGCATATGTATGCAGGTAATAGTGCAACATGGCACGTACATGCTCCAAAAAATGTTTTTTTAAAAGGATTTCCTCAGCAGTGAATTGGAAAATTATGCAAGAAAAAGGGCTAATTCCATATATGCATTTTAGGGCTATAACACAACAATAGACACTTGAGGTGCTCGCACAAGTGATAGGCTAGCATGGGATTATGAGAGGTACTGATCAAGGTGGACCCAATGGATCCCATTGGGGTGACAAAATACACATGAAAAGTAGCAATAACCATACCCCAACTCATAGTAGAAGCCTAAATATCTCTAGGCCTTTATTACCATAGTTCGTGATAGGGAATCCTATAGAATCATTGGAGCAATTGGACCATGGGCTTGATATCAACACCTCATACAAGGAGTACAAGATGATAGATGAATATATCCATGAGAAATTTTCCTATAGAGACTTATGCGACCTCAAACATAAATATAGTCCGAAGGAGGGGGGAAAAGGAGCACATAACCCATATAACTTTGATCTCATGCACAAGTTGGGAAGGTTGAATATTCCACCCTTCGATGGGTCTGAAAAGAGCACGACCAAGGCATAGGTACATAATTTTGTCACTTACCTCCAACTTAACCCAATGACCGAAGCCGAAGAAATTAATTATGCCACCCTTCACTTAGAAGGAGAAGCTCATGAATGGTGGTAGCATGGGTTGGTGACATTAGGGAACACCAACATCAATTCATATGTGGAATTCAATCAGAGTTTGATGGACAAGTTTGACAAGAAGGACCCTAAGATACACTTAAGGGAGTTGGCACAGTTGAGACAGACATGCACACCAGAAGAATACATCACATATTTTCAGAGGATTGTAGTTATGGTGACATATATCACTCAAAAAATATTGGTGATGATATTCATGGAAGGTCTAGATGAACCCTTGAGAGGATGGGTGAAGACCTTTATACCAACCACATTGCATGAGGCCATCATGAGATCCCAATACATGATGGACGAAGTCAATAAGAAGGTACCAACAAAATCCTTCATCCCTCAAGGAGGTAAGGAAACAAATTTTTCCCAGAAGTCATGGATAGGGAAGAACATGAAGGATGAGGAGAATCAGAGAGAACTAAGAAGAAATAAACTTTTCTTCGGTTGCAAATATGCATGGGAACCAAGTCATATATGTATGGGAAAAATTAAAGTCCATTACATTGAGGTGGTTTCCGATGAGGAGGATGATGGTGATGACGAAGGTATTGGATAGGACAGTGGTGATCCATCACATACTATAGAGCAGGCACCATTGAAATAAATCTCTAATGGAGTGACCATTTCCACCCTTTCTGGAGTCCCTAAATATTACACCTTCGGGATTAGAGGCATTGTGCATGGGCATAGGGTTACGACACTGGTGGATGGTGGAGCCACCCACAACTTCATTGATGTTGCACTTATCACAAGGAGAAATATCCTTGTGGAGGATTTCAAGGGATTCAATGTGGTAGTAGCGGATGGGTACAACATAATGTGTACTCAAAAGATCATAGGACTAGAAATAACCCTGGGAATCTATACGTTGATTGATGACTTTTATGTCATGTATTTAGCATTATTAAGTTGTAAATGCATTGGATAGGACCTTTCTTATTCATAACCATATGGAATTCGATAGCAGTAAAGTTGGCTCATATTGATAGAACAATTAAGAAGGGATGGTGAATGGTGCTCACCTGAAACCTTTTGCTCCTCCTCAAAACTAAGTTGGGAATCTTTTGAAAATGACCTACACATTATTATTGTTTATGCTTTCACAGTTAATTCAATAAGGCTAGATCCTATGAAAGCGATAGTCAATCTAGTTGTATTAATTTAATAAAACTTAACCTTGTGGTTAAGGAAGTATTGAGTTAATTGAGTCGAGAATAAATTGTTTGAATTTGTAAGTTTCTTTCAATATTCCTGGGAATTAAGCTCCACCTTTGTAGTCAGGGGGATAGGGGAATTCTCATTCAAAATAGTCAAGTCATGTCAAGATAATCTCTTTGAGTTGCATCATCACACTATAGATCTATGGTGGTATCCATAAAACCTGAAAGGTCATGTCCATAGTTGTGGGTCATCGTTAATGATAATCGTATGCATTTAATAATCACATCAAGTCATAAAAGTTGAAATGATGGAAATAGGGGATAAGGGGTAAGTAAAAGGGATTAATTTGATAGTTTGGAAAGTTATGTTATGCCATCATTTGGGTTTAGCTAATGACATTGTTCCTTCTAGTAATGATGGTAATCCAATAGTAAATGCACTCAAAAATTGTTTTGATTTCCACACCATCCAATTACTTTTTCAAAATTTTGGGAAAGATATGGTTGCTTTTGAAATTTATGGAAAGATATGAACACTTTTTCAAATTAATGACAATTAAATATCCATTACTTAATGCATAGTCTATATAATCTACCCTCTAAACTCCATGAGATAATCAAAGTACAAGTAGTTTATATAAAAGGAAAGAAACATGAACAACTAACATAGGAAAATTCAATGTTGGAATGACACCATAGAGCAAGGAGGAAATTCTCCATAAGCTCATGGACCCTTGAGCCCTACAGAGGGGAGACTTCAAAAAAAAAGTTTTGGAGATGGTCCCAAAGTTGGGCTCGTCATTTGGAAAGGATTTGAGAAGATTTGAAGTGACGTAAATGTGGTGGAAAATGACAAGATGGTGAGTCAACTAACTTGTTCAGGGATTGTTGGACATATCATTATGAATTTTGAATACAACCATGTTGTGGTAGTGGAAAGGATAGAATGAAACATGCTTAGTAAATAGGACATATAAGGTCCACACCACAAAAAGTAGATATTGTTAGGAGAATTAAGGAGCATCGACACTAAGGGGAGACCAGAACTAAAATAGTAGGTAGGATTGTAGGTAAATAAGGATGAAGTGATGTGTTATCACATGAAGTTGTAAAGGGTCACATGTAGTTGTAAAGGGTCATTCATCCTTATAATTTTGAACTGCTCAAGGAAAGTGTTCAGGAAAACAATTTAAAAACTAGTGCGCTATGAAATATGTTGCCAATACATCCATGCCAAACATCCATTGTCCCCATTCACATTAATTATTCTATAGGCTTCTTGTTTGATTGTCTAATTGTATGTGAGAGTCATGTTTGAGTCTGGAAACCCTCTCATACCGTCAATGCATGTGTCTAGTCTAACCATGTCAAATTTCAGTGCATACAAGAACAAATTGAAAATATTTCAACGTTGGCCCCATTCACATGTTATTTATATGCGTCAATTTCAAGTACATGAGCATTTTAGAGGGGGAAATTACATAGTTGTTACCACAAAAGGGGAAAATTTATCCAACTGTAAGAAATGGTTTAACATTGAACCATGCACAAAAGAGAGTGTGATTAAATGATGTGTTTTAAGCAAATTCTAAAGTTGGAGGTAAGGAAATATCTAAAAGGTATTCCCTAACATCATATTGTGAAATATTTTATTGTGTATTTATCTTTAGCAAACTCTTCACTATTGCACCCACCACCTTAGATCGCCTAGTTTTAATAATAGGTTTAACAATTGATTCTTGGGTATATAAACACTTAGCACTTCATTATGGAATAGTAGGAAACATGCTTGGGTTGGTTATGATAGACACATTTCTCATAGGCTCAAGAAAAATCTTAAAATTAGTTTTTTCCCTTGTATGCACAACTTCACTTATGAGGTTAGGAATAACTATAGGAGATATACTTCTGTTGGCACAGGGGCAGACCCAAAGTTCAACTCTAACAACACACCAACAATCCCTATCTTCTTATCTTGAACCACCATAGGGCTAATCCTTTCCGACTCTTCAACAGGTTCTATTATTCCTGCTTCCAACATTCTGTCTAGTTCAATCTCGACTTTCTGCTTATATTTGGGATTCAATCTATAGGGTCTCTGCTTGACTGGCCTTGCATATGGTTTCAAGGGAATATTCATCTCTCCCATGGTCCCTTTAATTCCCTTCATATCAGTGAACTTGGTTGGAAACAAGTCCTGATATTCATGCAGTAGTTCTGTGATCTTATCAATAGTGGCATCATCCCAATAATATCCAACGTTTGTGAGCTTAGGTGCTTGATTTGTTCCAATATTAACTTTCTTGATTTTGATTGGCTGTCCAATAAAAGGTAGTTTGACTCCTAGTCCTTCTATGTCTCTCTGTCCTTCTGTTTTTGCGATGTTCACATTCCTAGGATCATCATCTTCATCAACATTGATATTGTAAGATCCTTGCAATTTTTGAAGAGGTGCAGTCCATTCATCCCCTTCTTTCTCCAGAGGGAGGTTAGGTGCCTCCTCAAATACTTTATGTCTCACAACTTGTAAGGCTTGATCTACTGTAGGGTACTGACTTTCAAATAAAAATGTAGCTACAAAATTCCGAGTCATACCTTGCCAATCTACAGTAGCGAGGCGCAGTTCTGTTTGTAGATACCAATTGATAGGCGTTGTATCCAAAGTGTTAATGAAATTGTGCATCCACTTCTCTTGAGGAATGCCGCTCTAGGCCTCCTCACAACTTCACACATGGCTCTTTGGACATCTTTGTCCTGTGTATCTAACTTCACACCCTTCTACTTGATATGAGAATCACACTGTCATCAAAGTACGACATTGCACCCAATCCACAATGTTCTTCTTATGTGTTCCCCACCATCTCGTTGGCATTTCTTTCAAGGCCTCATCTAGTGCCAATAGTCTCTGTTGTACTGGTATAGTTTCTTCAAATTCTAGTAAGAAAATTTCTAAATGATTTAAACCATCGAATGTGGGCAAATCACTGACTTCTGTGCCGATCCAACGAACTTTCTTGGTCAATCTAGCACACCTTCATGCAAAAAAATTGTACAATTTGTTCTTCCATTTCTCTAGTGCTTCTTTTGAATCTGATGAGCATGCCTTGTCACTTTGCCAACTTAATTTCCCATCTGTTGTAGGATTAATGTAATCCTGTTGTCTTTCTGTCAATTTATAAATATTTTCTATCTCATATGCGTGGTCTTATTCTCTGATTGGTTATGTGTATCTACGACCTTCATAAGGATCCAGAGGTGCAATGAACCTAAGGCCACCACCTTCAAATGCCATTCTTATTTTCTTTAAGTCAACCACGGTAGAATTATTGAAATCCAAATCAACTCCTAACAACGCAGGATAAGGACAACTATCATCAACTATCTCAATCACCTCGAAATCCACAAATGTCCTTACCCCATTGATGGCCATAGGGACATGCTCCAGTCTTCCAAAGGGGCTTACTGCCTGCTAATTAGCCATCCTAAGCCTAATAGGGGAGTAAATTAACTTAGGTTTTCCCATCAGTGCCCAGGTCTGCTTCGTCATAACATTGACTTCTAACCCTAAGTCGAGGACCACATAATCTGTATCATAATATCCAATTTGAGCATTATGGTGTAGTTCCTTATTTGTCCTTCTCTTTTTGGATACTTGATGTACTACTCTATTCAGTAAGGGATCTACCTTCCCTAGCTCATACTGTCTAATCAAATTTTGTATCTCTTGTACATCTCTTTCATCCTTTATCAAATTAATGCAAGTGCATAAGAATTCCATAAGATTGCTTACCTCTTTTCCTTCTTTGGGAGAAGCAGACTGATCAAATTCTAGAGGCATCCCACATTCTCTCACTTCAGGTTGTGTCTTTGATGAAGAAGCCTAGTCTCTTCCAAATTATTTTCTTGCCTCTTCAAATGTTTGTTTCTCTTTTCTTGGATCAAACTCTTTTGTCTTCTTTGTATCTCTTCTGACCCTTGGTTCTTCTATGGTCTTTGTTGGGGTCACTCTGTCTTCGTCTGTAGCATCACCTCCTCTAGTGATAACAACAACTCTAGGATCCACTCCGCGAGGTTCTGCTGAGATTAGTTGTACTTGTTGGTTTCCTCCTCGTCTCCTAAAGTTTGGCTAACAACGCGTGCCAATATTCTATGACATGTTAAAATGAGTTGCAGTAACTGCAAGTGGTACAAGGGTTCTGACAGTCCCTTTCCAAGTGACCTAGTTGTGCACAATTATAACAAATGATCCGACCTTGACCTCAACCCATGCCTCCACCTTTCCCTCTTCCTCTGAATCCACCGCAAGGGTTGAATTTCCCTCTTCCTGGAGAGTGAAACTGTGTAGCAGTTCCTTCTTATTGTACTTCTCCTTGAATTCGATATGTGTCGCTTGATATTTCATGCAAGAGATTGTAATCTCTACAATCCTTCTCACCATGCCCCACAGATTTACAGAATGTGCAGTAGAGGTTTGTAGGTGTCTGAACATATTTTTTCATGTAGTAGCATTCACCAGGGAGATGTCTATTTCTACATACCTCGCACTAAGGTAGAGTAACCTGCTTCAAAGGGCTCGGGGCTCCAGAGGCCAAGAACTCATGAAATAGGGGACAATGCTCCTTATCATGGCCCTCTAATTTGCATCTGATACACTAGATGCATTCTCTTTTATATTTTCCCTTGTCTTTCTTCATATCTTCGACCTGCAGAGATAAGCTAGTTAGCTTACTCAAAATTTGACTCATACCTGAGCTGGATTCTCCCATAGGGGATGATTCTAGTTTCATGGTGATATCCAATGCCTCAGCCTCCGAAGCAACCTTCTGTTGCATCAGAGGAACTCTGATGTGTAGTAAGAGGGAAGAAATGAACCATTCCTTGTTCTTCTCATATGGAATCTGAAAACTCAATCAGCCTATCAAGGTCTTAAACCTTTGATCAAACTCCCAAACAGGTTCAACTACTTTCTGCTTGATTTCTTTCAGTTCTGTAATACACTGTGACTCCGACTTGGGTTTCTTGAATTCTACGCTCAACGCAGTCTTGAATTCGTTCAATGGTTTAGGCTATGAAACTCTAGTAACAAACTTCATGTACCAACTCACTGCGCGGTCTCTCAATGTAGTACTAAACTAATCTCTTTTAACTGCTTCGTCATTGACATTCTTAATTTTCCACACAGGTTCACATAAAAACCAGTGTTGATCAGGATCTTCAGATCCATATCCTCTAAATATAGGTAGCCTCATTTCATTTGCCATAGATCTTCCTAGGTTTCCTGACTGAGTATGTACTAAACTACTGGTAACAATGCTCTAAGTGCTCTGGTAACTCTGACTACTATGGTTACTTAACGCTGCTAAAACAAGAGGAGGAGTAATAGTACTTACTTCAACAGTCGGCGTAGTTTCTGAAGTTTCTGATTATTCTTAGTGAAGTTCTTCAGTCTTCTCTTCCTCTGCCCTAACAGAATCTGAATGCTCCTCGTCTATTAGATTTGCCTCTTCTCCATTGTAGAATCCTTCGTCTCTGTAATTATGCTTAAATAGGTTAACTAGAGGAACGTCTCTGAATGATCTCCCACTGCGCGTATGGCCAACCTCTGTGTCACTGTCGCTGTCTGAATTATTGAACATTAGCCTTTTGATCTGACCAACTACTATATCTTCAAGATTTTCTTCTCATGCAATTACATCTTGATCTTCAACTTCAAAAAGTGTAAAAATTTTCCTCTAGGTCCCTTAAAGAAATATCTCTCTGTTTGGCTATATGACTCTACTCTGTCAATAGCAAACTTGGTGATGTACCCTCCAATGGTGCTATCGAACCAGTGATCCACTTCTCTTGACACGATGTTATCAACTCTCTTGACCTTCTTCATTAGCGTCGACGTCCAAACCACTAGTGGTCTAAATCTGATCTCAAACTAGGTATCTACTAATCTGGCTAACCACTCGTATAGCTCCTTATGATTTCCTCCAAAGAAAATCTCATGTATATCAATAAAGATATACCTTCCCAAACAATCCTCTATGCTAAGATTAGGGTTCTTATTCTGAGCCTCAGCGAAGTCCTTTTCTTGTTCTTCTATCCACTTTTGAATCTCTGTCTTCGATGGAAACCACCTTGACATTCCCTCAAGAAGATCCTGATCCCGACAATGGAACCATTTGTTTACACAGGGGTAGACCCAGGGTTCAACTCTAACAGTGTACCAACAAGCCCTAATTACTGGCCCTTTTGGCAACACCTGCGAAGTAGATGCAGTCTCACCTGAAGTAGCAATAGGGGGTTGCAAGACACAGGTGTCTACAACCAGAGGAAATACAAAGTGGATCTAAAACAATAGCAACACAACAACTATATATCAATTAGCAACTTAAACCCACTTTGCACGGTTACATCTCAGATCTAACACTATGATGCAATAACATAATAACAAAAGGCAAAAGAACACAGTATCAACCACAGAGACACAAAATATGTGTGGTTCACCCTCTCCCTAGGGCTACGTCCACAGAATTGTGTTTCTTGATATTATATGAAAACATACAGTTCTATATGTGCTCTTAGCTTGCAGATCTCCCTCTCTTTCTCTTCTTCACTCCCCTCCCTGTGCACCTAGCTGCAGGGTTGATCTTCACACCCAGTTGAAGATCTTACAATACAAAATGCTCTCACACACAACACTTCTCTCTCGCACAATACACAATGAACAACAAAAACAACCAACGACGAACAACCAACTCTAAACGAACCCATCCCAGGTCCTCTAGACCTTTATTTATACATTTCATGACAAATTCTAGGTGTCAAAACCCTAGATCCAAAACCACAGGTGTCTAAAACCCTAGGTCCTCTTTGACCCATGTTTTCCAGGCTTCGCCTGCCTGTCTTTCCTTCTTTCCCGTGAGGTGCTCCAAAGCATCCATTGGTGGATTGTTTTGCTTGCTGAGTTGTCAATGATCCTTCTTACTTGATGATCTGTCATCCTTGATCTCCTCGTCCAACGACTAGCTTTCCCTTGCTTCGCTCCTTCTTTTCTACTTCTTTAACCACTCCGACCCAATCTCAGTCAATGTACCTTCCGCGCAGTTCACACTTCGTCTTTTATTTTCCTTTTTCTTCTCTTTCTTTCTTAATCCATACCCAGGCCCAACAACTTCCATCAACATCTAGAAGTTTATCTTGAAAATAATTCTTTAGCACTTACTCAACAAGAGATGTTTCTTATTCCTTTGCATTGCGAACAACCACATACAACCCTTATTTGAAAAAAATCACCCAAACAATTTGTGGGGAATCCCACCTCCTGCGACACCATAGATGTGGATTGCTCTAGGAAAATTTGTTCATATAAATATCTCTCATATGCACCTCATGGAATCTTGTTAAAAAGTGGCCCACATTGAATTGATGAATTGATGATGGAAACAAGTGGGTGTGTGAGTAAAATTTTAGTCTAGAAACCCTCTCGTATCATTAAGGCATGCAAATATTCTATCCATGTAAAATTTCAGTGCATACAAAAACAATTTGAAAAAATTTCAACGTTGGCCCCATTCACAGGTCACCAATGCCCATGTCTAGACCTAGTAAAATGTTTGTTCATTGTTCCTTTTAAAAATGGATAATGATCCCCTCCCACATATATAAGGAATCCAAAGCTTTGAAAAAAATTATGGACACCTTTCTCCTAGCATCAGGGGGTGGATGGGTCATATCAAAAATGGAAAATCTCAAGTATTTATTTTAACACCCATAAAAGCATCCAAACCAACATCCTTTGAATCCTAGGGATTAGCATTAGGGTTAGGTTTAAGGAGGATATGAGGGTTCCTCATTTGGTGTTGTATGTTATAGGATTTGGGTTTAAGGGTTATAAGAGCTTTAGGTTAAGGGTTATATGTATTGGTGTTGTTAAGGGTTAGGGGTTAAGAGTTGTAAGAGTTAGGCACTGATATATGTTAGAATTTGGGGGTTTAAGGGGTTAGTTTTTTGGGTTTATATGGACTACAAGATTGCAATAATATGGGTTATATGAGTCATATGGTTAGGGGTACTCATTGTGGATAATGGTTATTATAGGTTGAAAATTCACAGGGGTTATAACAATTAGGAGTTATAGGTGTTATTCAAAGTAAGGGTTAGGAGATGCATGTCATGTTAGATTTTAGGTGTTAGAATTGCAAAGCTTAGGTGTTACAATTATAAAGGTTAGAGGTTAGAATAATAATGTTTATTGATGTTAGTTTTCTAAGATTA